>QJPP01007004.1:0-280003 GCA_003996215.1 Jaltomata sinuosa | reverse complement strand
AAAGAAGCATCCTTTTCAACAACAGAATTTTTTATCATTAAACGACTTTCAACCTCCTTTAAAGAATAAGGGGCCTGATAGTCAAAATCATTTTTAATCTTTTCCACAACTGGTTTTGAAGAACTAGCATCTTTAACCGTGGTAAGATTAATAATTTTTTCACGAAGATTATTATCAGTAACTTCTTTTAACAGTTCTATGATATTATCAGATGAGAACATATTAATACTAGAATCTTGAAATTGTGACTGAAGTTTGTAGATATCATCTACTTCAGTTTCACAAGTACATGTATTATCTTGACAAGTGGTGCAATTAACCTGTTCATCATGATCAGAAAAATCAATAAGATCAATATTTGATTCAGTATCAGAATATGATTCATAATCTTCATCCGATCCAGAGGTGTATAATAAACTATAAACCTTTTCCTGCATGGCTGGATCAAGTTCTAAAGCTTTAAGCTTATTCAACTTGCAATTTGGAGCAATATGCCCTCGCTTACCGCATTTGTAGCACTTGATTTTAGAGAGATCCCTTCCTGATCGATCTTTAGTAAATCTATTAGATTTTCGAGAGCTTCTTTTAGCGTCTCTTTCTTCTCTAGACATTCGTCTAGATCTTCGTCTTCGTCTCCTATTGGAATCTTCAGTCCTAGGAGAGTGATAATACTCTTTTTTACTCGTAGGTTCAGGTAACCCGAACTGAGTACAAAAATCTCCAAGCTGAGATCTTTCCTTATGCTTATTCCTTTTACGCTCTTGTGACATACGAAGCTCATTACAAAGATTTAATCCTTCTTGAGTGCAAACTCCTATTAGTTTACCATAAGTGTATTCCTGATAAGGAATTTCAATATGGTCTCCTCTTAGGACCTTACGAACCCTTTCAGCGAATAAAGAAGGAAGGCCGTCTATAAACTTAGCTTTCCAAAATCCAAATTTATTTTCGGGTAATTCCATAACCCGACTTAGAAACGTATCTTTGTACCATCTCCATTTGGTCAATGTAGGACATTTTAGACCATTGAGTAAAGTACGAATTGTTTCATAAGAAGAGGTAAATCTATCATTAAAATGTTCTAAGATAGTGACTACCAGAGTATAAACAGCGTCTTCTCTATCTCTTTCTAATTTAAAACCTAAGTTATCAACTCCTTCATCAACTGCAATAGCATTAATGATAGTGGCTTTATCCTCTGTACTTAAGTAATTATCCCACCAGCCTCTCAGCTGTCCTGTGAAACCTGCAACAATCATTTTGCAAATAGTTCTATCACTATTTTGGTGCTTTTGCAAATGGTTGAATACATAAGCATCCTATGCACCAGAATGGTTAACTGCCTATCACTTAATCCATCGAGGTTCCATTCGTAAATTTCAGAACCACTGTAAGACGTATTAGTCTGGTTCCAATCTCGTTCCTCTATCAAAACATCTTGAGGAGTTGGACGAGGGTAATAGAATGTATTCATGGCTGGTTTAGCATACCCAGAATTTTTTCGAGAATATCCTTTGAGTTTATTAAACTCCGAAGAAACATGATTTTTAAAATCATTTGTTTGTTCTATCTTTTCTGAAAACTCATGTGATAAATCTATTGGTTTAATTTTTAAACCTGAAACCTTTTTATCAAGAAGTTCTTCTAACTCATTCATAGATTTAATCTTAAAATCATTGATTTCAGGGGGTCTTTGAATAAAAGCAGGAACCAATTCTGCTCTACTAGTTGAAGCAATTTCAATTACTTTGCTAGTTGAAGCAATATTGGTTTTAGCTATATCATCCTTTATATCTTTTATCAAAGTAGTCATCTTTTCAAGTTTTTCATCTAGAGAACCAATATGTTCTCCCAAAACTTTTACATATAAACTTAAATAATTATTTTGAGAAATAATCTTATTAATTTCAGAAATACTTATAGAAGCTATTTCTTCCTCAACGAGTTTTTGAAATGCGTGGAAAGTAATACCCGTATTATTAGGTAAAATAAAAGCAGATTGGGGAGGATAAACCTGTGTAAGAATCTTACCGTCTACCTCACGATAAGTTCTTTCAATAACCTTGATATATAAAGGTAAATAAGTGGTCATAAACCATGGAACAAAATGCATTATTTCATTATGCAAAGCACAAGTTTCGTAAAACTCTTGAGAGATATTGTTCATATCCTCTTTATCGTAAGAATTAAAAAACCAAGTTTTAAACTTGTTCCATTTTTTATCAAAAAATTCATTTTGAATCTGTTTCCTTGCCAGGGAACCTGGGCTAAAATCATCGTCAGATAGCCGTCGGTCACATCAACAGTATATAAACTGTTTAAACAGTAAATTCACTGTTTAGGGACCCATATGGGACCCCATTGTACTGTACAAAGATTCGTTATGTTTTTTTTTTCTTTTTCTATATAAGTCCTCACTTTGTTAGATAGGAGGACACACAGAAATTTTTACATTTCTCTCTTCTTTTCTTTCTAAGTTTTTGTAAAGAGAAAACAGAAAGCTTTAGCCACTGTTCCGATCAAAAATAAAATTTTTGGATCAGTTTTGCTAACATCTTTGGATCTTGGCCGTCCTTCAAGGTAGCTACTTTTTCTTTTAATTTATACTTACAGTACTCTTCTCCTAGCCAGGACTATGTCCGGCTAAACATCTTCTATATCTATGGCTTGTATATAAACGTCTCTCCTATATAGACCATGAACGGATCTAAGCTTTACTTAAATAGAACGGAATTTTCATGAAGTTTCTTGATTTGGTTCCGAGATGGTGGCACAGTCGGATCTAGAACATCTCTTATTATCTCTGTCTGGCAAGCCTCTAGCTAGCCATGACCTCTTTAGCCCGAGATATGTGTTAAAAGGGCGCTCTTGGTCCGGTTAGAACCGCTATGGGTTAGAACCGTTGGACAAGAGGATAGTAAGAGTATGTACGGTGATCCTGACAGGCCCCTTGCTCAGGTAAAAGCTTCCATACAGTCTTAAGAAATTGCATGAAAATTCTCGAAGATTTCAGTTCTTATGCCTGCGTTAATGCGCTTGTATAAGGATGCTGATTTGCTAGATCATAGATTATGGTGGATTACCGCCCGATCTCCGATCCAACGCCCTTTTAACACATATCTCGGGCTAAAGAGGTCATGGCTAGCTAGAGGCTTGCCAGACAGAGATAATAAGAGATGTTCTAGATCCGACTGTGCCACCATCTCGGAACCAAGTCAAGAAACTTCATGAAAATTCCGTTCTATTTAAGTAAAGCTTAGATCCGTTCATGGTCTATATAGGAGAGACGTTTATATACAAGACATAGATATAGAAGATGTTTAGCCGGACATAGTCCTGGCTAGGAGAGGAGTACTGTAAGTATAAATTAAAAGAAAAAGTAGCTACCTTGAAGGACGGCCAAGATCCAAAGATGTTAGCAAAACTGATCCAAAATTTTATTTTTGATCGGAACAGTGGCTAAAGCTTTCTGTTTTCTCTTTACAAAAACTTAGAAAGAAAAGAAGAGAGAAATGTAAAAATTTCTGTGTGTCCTCCTATCTAACAAAGTGAGGACTTATATAGAAAAGGAAAAAAAAACATAACGAATCTTTGTACAGTACAATGGGGTCCCATATGGGTCCCTAAACAGTGAATTTACTGTTTAAACAGTTTATATACTGTTGATGTGACCGACGGCTATCTGACGGCTATCTTCTCAGTCAATGTTATTCATTTTTTCTTTGCCACGTCTTCTATTCTCCATGGCTTTGAGTGATTGAAGCAAATCTTCTGCTTCATGTATTTCTTCCGTAGATAACATAATATCTTCCGGTCGTTGGGCTTCTTCGCCTGAGGTCTCACTTCTCATAGAAGTGTCTGACTTATCGATAATATCGATGCCTTGAAGCAAAGTCTTCTTCATCTTCTCCAGATATTCATTGACCATTGCTTCCTTATCTCCTTCTTGGGTGGAGATTCTTCTGGCAATATGCCTGATGGATGGGTTATCAACACCAATTTCCTTATCTGGAAGTTCTTTGTATGTCTTGATCGTGTTGACAATACTATCAACAAGCTCTTGTCCATTTATTTGCTTTGTCCTGGGATCCTTTTTTAATAGTTTTTTCCAGAAATTATTATAGTAAACACGGTATAAGCAAGGAACATCCTCCTCTGTAAACCCTATTTCCGGCATCCATTTATGGATCCAAGGTATAGAGAATTCTATAAAAAAGTACATCTGATCAATTTTTTCTAACCAGCATATATGATCCTGGTGATATAAATCTTGGAGAAAAGGAGACACCTTTTTCCATTCTTTGTATAATTCTAAGAATTTTTCAGGTAATATCTGAATAGTAGGGCCGTGGTATGACCACCAGTTAATAAACCAATTCGGAATAGGTTCAGAAAAAACCTTAGAACAGATTTTTATAAACCAAGTATGTTTATTTTTATCATTATTGTAAAACAGAGTTTTACTGAATGCTTGGATATAATCCCAATAGATGAAGTTCATTGGTACACCTTTAACAACAACCTGTCTTTCTTTCATTGTGGATAGTCCCAACTCTTCAACAGATATAATCTGTTTGATAATTATTTTAGAGAAGTTATAAACATTCTCCTCTGGGGTATAACCCGTAGGACAAAAGTGCTGAATTTCTGCACTACCCATGCTTGTCAAAATGGTTTCATAATAGGATCGAGTTTTATAAGACTCGCCCGGGAAATATAATCCCTTCACTAAATACCTTTGGAATATTTTCCAAGGTTCTGATTTTCGTTGTATATCAACATTTTCCAAGAAAAATATAATTTCTCTTTTTCTGACCTGTTCATAAGATATGATAGGATCAGTTTCTCCTTTCATGATCGAGGCAAAAGTATCTTTCTGCCTTTGTGCATGCAAATACGCCTGCGCATGTTCATATAATGGACTATCTTTTGGAATAGATTCCAAATTTATAACTTGCTCAGGAGTAATAGATGAGCTAGATGATGCACCTTCATCTGTAATCCTTTTATTAATAAGACTCTTATTACCCATTTGTATAACTGGGTTTCTGTATGATGATCCTTGTATAACAGGATAATTTGATCGATATGTCGATCCTTGAGAACTGGATTGAGAGGATCTTCCTGGGGCTGATCTTCCCCTTCCTCTTCCTCGAACATGCCGCCATGGCGGCTCCATCCTGTAGAGAAATAGATTAGTCATTCAGAAAAATAATCTGTAAAATCTTCTCTTACTACTTCTGAGTAGTCGTGAATAGAGAAATCCTCATCTTCTCTAATCAAAATATCTTCAATCATTTTATTAATAATGATCTTTTTAAGATCTTCTGGCAATATAATTACCCTTAACAGAATTAAAAGAGTTTCTTCAGATAGAAAGGCTAAATAATGCATTATTGAATGTATTCTCTGGATAAGAAATCTGGAAGAGAATTATCAATTCCCTTTTTATAATGAATGTCAAAATCAAATGGGGCTAATTGAGCCTGCCATCTAGCAAATATAAGCTTAGATGCGTCATGCTTAAAATCTTTGTCAAACATGTATTTGACCGATTGAGCATCAGTTTTTATTAAAAACTTCTGATTATATAAATCATCCTGAAATTTAAGAACACATTTAACAATAGTAAGCATTTCATGGGCCACAGTTGCATATTTTTTCTGGGCCTCAGTCCATTTTCCTGAATGAAATCTAATAAGATATTCATTTTTATCATTGGGTTTAATCTGCTTAAGAATCCCTCCATAACCAATATTTGAAGCATCTGTTTCAACAATTTTTTGCCAAGCAGGGTTAGCAAGAGTTAGACAAGGTAAAGATTGAACACGCAATTTGATGTTTTTTACCAAAGTAGTGTGACTATTAGTCCACGGAGATTTATAATCCTTTTTTAGCCTGTCATATAACGGGGCTAAATCTCGAGAAAGATTCTTGTAAAAGGGAGAAATATAATTTAAACTGCCCAAGAATCTCTGTAATTGAGTTCTATCAGTAATAATATCCGGAAACTTTGATGCAAAGTCTATAGCCCTCTGTATAGGAGTGACTTTTCCTTGACTAATGAGATGTCCAAGAAAACGAACTTCAGTTTGAAATAATCTCATTTTTGGTTTTGATATAACTAAACCATTTTGTATCACAATTTTCTTGAAAATATCAAGGTGTTTAATATGCGTTTCAAGAGTTTTAGAAAACACCAAAATATCATCAATATAAACAATGATAAAATCCATATATGGATTAAAGATGTCATTCATAATTTTTTGAAATTCAGATGGGGCATTTTTTAATCCGAATGGCATAACATTCCATTCATATTGCCCGAAAGGAACATTGAAAGCAGTTCTATAAGAATGCTCTTTAAATATCTGAATCTGCCAATAACCTGATTTTAAATCAAATTTTAAGAATATATTAGCATCATATAATCTAGCTAATAAATCGCGTTTGTTGGGAATAGGATACCTTACCCATTTCAAACATTTGTTTAAAGGTTTGTAATTAATTACCAACCTGGGAACTCCTCGTTCCTTTTCTGCAGCATTATTAACATAAAACGCTGTGCAAGACCAAGGAGATTTTGAAGGCTTTATTAAACCTTTTTGCAATAATGTATCAATTTCCCGTTTGCAGAATTCTACTAACTCAGAATAGCTTTAAGCTTATTCAACTTGCAATTTGGAGCAATATGCCCTCGCTTACCGCATTTGTAGCACTTGATTTTAGAAAGATCCCTTCCTGATCGATCTTTAGTAAATCTATTAGATTTTCGAGAGCTCATTTGCAGAATTCTACTAACTCAGAATTCATTTGACAGGGACGAGACTTGGTCGGAATATTATCCTCTGAAAAATCCTCCTCATACGGAAGAGTAACAATATGCTTTTTTCGATTCCAAAAAGCACTGGGATGATCGGCGCAAATATCAATGGCGATCTGTTCAGAAATCATTTTTATTTTTTCCTGTATTTTAGCAGATTTGAGAGACTCAAATATATTCATGCTAAACAGTTCGTATTGTAAAGAATCGACATGTTTTTGCTTTAATTTAATCAAAGCGTCTATTTCACGAGTTACAGGCTCCGTGATAAAAGTATAACTGATTTTATTATCTTCATATGAAGCAGAAAACCCTTTTGAATCAATATGAGTAAAAGGATAAATTGCATTTATAAAAGGCGTTCCAAGTATAATTGGAGGATGCAACTGATTTTTTACAAGAAAAAAGAAATGAGGAATGCAAACCTTATTCTGGCAAATTTTTGTATTAGATAATTTATACTTAATATCTAACGCATGCCCTGAAGCGGATTTAACCATATGCGTAGTTTTTTGAAAATATTTTGAAGGAACAAGACCTTCTTGAATGCAGCTTACATCTGCACCGCTGTCAATCATAGCAATATTAGTAATAGAGAAACTATTATTAATTAAAATGGTGCATTTAACATACCATTTGTGAGCAGTAACCACCTGCATCATTCCTAAAAACATATTATTTTCAGGATCATTAATGTTAGGTTCTTCAGTACAAACCTCTTTACCTTTCGAAGAGCTGGCAATGGGACTGACATGCTCATAATTTTTCTCAATCTGCGAAATCCTTGTATCATGAATGGCCTGATTTCGCTTAAGAAATATGATTTCTTTTTTTAGATTTTCAACTTCTTCTTTTAAATCATTAAAAGAAGCATCCTTTTCAACAAAAGAATTTTTTTTCATTAAACGACTTTCAACCTCCTTTAAAGAATAAGGGGCCTGATAGTCAAAATCATTTTTAATCTTTTCCACAACTGGTTTTGAAGAACTAGCATCTTTAACCGTGGCAAGATTAATAATTTTTTCACGAAGATTATTATCAGTAACTTCTTTTAACAGTTCTATGATATTATCAGATGAGAACATATGGTCTGTATTCAATTTACAGAAGGTAGCTATGCTCCTCATAGGCAGTCTTTGTCTACGCATAGACTCATGCCTCCGGTAAGTACTGTTTATAACAGAAGATCTCTTGGTCATAGATCTATGACTAATATTCAGCATATTTCACCTATCGAATATGTGTTAAAAGGGCGCTCTTGGTCCGGTTAGAACCGCTATGGGTTAGAACCGTTGGACAAGAGTATAGTAAGAGTATGTACGGTGATCCTGACAGGCCCCTTGCTCAGGTAAAAGCTTCCATACAGTCTTAAGAAATTGCATGAAAATTCTCGAAGATTTCAGTTCTTATGCCTGCGTTTGTGCGCTTGTATAAGGATGCTGATTTGCTAGATCATAGATTATGGCGGATTACCGCCCGATCTCCGATCCTGCCTTTTGGTATCAGAGCCCAGACACTGTTCATGGTATATATGAGATAGATGTGAAAATACTGGATATAGATATAGAACTTAATTGTTTTATGGATCTCGGAGAACAAAGTAGTACTAAAAGTACTAGACTTGAAGAGGTTGATATACCTCAAAACCTTGATTTGTTAAACAAATGGACGATTCCTAAAGTTCCGATTAAAACCATTTATGATTATGGTTGGTTTGATAAACTTTCTACAAAACAGTTGATTAAAACAACAGAGCAATCTTTAGCTTTGAATTCTTCTGAACAGACTATTCGTTTATTAAATAAACATGATGTTAATCTTTATAAGAATCAGTATAACTATTTGCATATTGGCATGGTTCAAATTGCTTTTAAACCTCTTATTACCCATTTGTATAACTGGGTTTCTGTATGATGATCCTTGTATAACAGGATAATTTGATCGGTAATTTCTTAAGACTGTATGGAAGCTTTTACCTGAGCAAGGGGCCTGTCAGGATCACCGTACATACTCTTACTATACTCTTGTCCAACGGTTCTAACCCATAGCGGTTCTAACCGGACCAAGAGCGCCCTTTTAACACATATCTCGGGCTAAAGAGGTCATGGCTAGCTAGAGGCTTGCCAGACAGAGATAATAAGAGATGTTCTAGATCCGACTGTGCCACCATCTCGGAACCAAGTCAAGAAACTTCATGAAAATTCCGTTCTATTTAAGTAAAGCTTAGATCCGTTCATGGTCTATATAGGAGAGACGTTTATATACAAGACATAGATATAGAAGATGTTTAGCCGGACATAGTCCTGGCTAGGAGAAGAGTACTGTAAGTATAAATAAAAAGAAAAAGTAGCTACCTTGAAGGACGGCCAAGATCCAAAGATGTTAGCAAAACTGATCCAAAATTTTATTTTTGATCGGAACAGTGGCTAAAGCTTTCTGTTTTCTCTTTACAAAAACTTAGAAAGAAAAGAAGAGAGAAATGTAAAAATTTCTGTGTGTCCTCCTATCTAACAAAGTGAGGACTTATATAGAAAAGAAAAAAAAACATAACGAATCTTTGTACAGTACAATGGGGTCCCATATGGGTCCCTAAACAGTGAATTTACTGTTTAAACAGTTTATATATTGTTGATGTGACCTGACGGCTATCTTCTCAGTCAATGTTATTCATTTTTTCTTTGCCACGTCTTCTATTCTCCATGGCTTTGAGTGATTGAAGCAAATCTTCTGCTTCATGTATTTCTTCCGTAGATAACATAATATCTTCCGGTCGTTGGGCTTCTTCGCCTGAGGTCTCACTTCTCATAGAAGTGTCTGACTTATCGATAATATCGATGCCTTGAAGCAAAGTCTTCTTCATCTTCTCCAGATATTCATTGACCATTGCTTCCTTATCTCCTTCTTGGGTGGAGATTCTTCTGGCAATATGCCTGATGGATGGGTTATCAACACCAATTTCCTTATCTGGAAGTTCTTTGTATGTCTTGATCGTGTTGACAATACTATCAACAAGCTCTTGTCCATTTATTTGCTTTGTCCTGGGATCCTTTTTTAATAGTTTTTCCCAGAAATTATTATAGTAAACACGGTATAAGCAAGGAACATCCTCCTCTGTAAACCCTATTTCCGGCATCCATTTATGGATCCAAGGTATAGAGAATTCTATAAAAAAGTACATCTGATCAATTTTTTCTAACCAGCATATATGATCCTGGTGATATAAATCTTGGAGAAAAGGAGACACCTTTTTCCATTCTTTGTATAACTCTAAGAATTTTTCAGGTAATATCTGAATAGTAGGGCCGTGGTATGACCACCAGTTAATAAACCAATTCGGAATAGGTTCAGAAAAAACCTTAGAACAGATTTTTATAAACCAAGTATGTTTATTTTTATCATTATTGTAAAACAGAGTTTTACTGAATGCTTGGATATAATCCCAATAGGTGAAGTTCATTGGTACACCTTTAACAACAACCTGTCTTTCTTTCATTGTGGATAGTCCCCACTCTTCAACAGATATAATCTGTTTGATAATTATTTTAGAGAAGTTATAAACATTCTCCTCTGGGGTATAACCCGTAGGACAAAAGTGCTGAATTTCTGCACTACCCATGCTTGTCAAAATGGTTTCATAATAGGATCGAGTTTTATAAGACTCGCCCGGGAAATATAATCCCTTCACTAAATACCTTTGGAATATTTTCCAAGGTTCTGATTTTCGTTGTATATCAACATTTTCCAAGAAAAATATAATCTCTCTTTTTCTGACCTGTTCATAAGATATGATAGGATCAGTTTCTCCTTTCATGATCGAGGCAAAAGTATCTTTCTGCCTTTGTGCATGCAAATACGCCTGCGCATGTTCATATAATGGACTATCTTTTGGAATAGATTCCAAATTTATAACTTGCTCAGGAGTAATAGATGAGCTAGATGATGCACCTTCATCTGTAATCTTTTTATTAATAAGGCTCTTATTACCCATTTGTATAACTGGGTTTCTGTATGATGATCCTTGTATAACAGGATAATTTGATCGGTATGTCGATCCTTGAGAACTGGATTGAGAGGATCTTCCTGGGGCTGATCTTCCCCTTCCTCTTCCTCGAACATGCCGCCATGGCGGATCCATCCTGTAGAGAAATAGATTAGTCATTCAGAAAAATAATCTGTAAAATCTTCTCTTACTACTTCTGAGTAGTCGTGAATAGAGAAATCCTCATCTTCTCTAATCAAAATATCTTCAATCATTTTATTAATAATGATCTTTTTAAGATCTTCTGGTAATATAATTACCCTTAACAGAATTAAAAGAGTTTCTTCAGATAGAAAGGCTAAATAATGCATTATTGAATGTATTCTCTGGATAAGAAATCTGGAAGAGAATTATCAATTCCCTTTTTATAATGAATGTCAAAATCAAATGGGGCTAATTGAGCCTGCCATCTAGCAAATATAAGCTTAGATGCGTCATGCTTAAAATCTTTGTCAAACATGTATTTGACCGATTGAGCATCAGTTTTTATTAAAAACTTCTGATTATATAAATCATCCTGAAATTTAAGAACACATTTAACAATAGTAAGCATTTCATGGGCCACAGTTGCATATTTTTTCTGGGCCTCAGTCCATTTTCCTGAATGAAATCTAATAAGATATTCATTTTTATCATTGGGGTTAATCTGCTTAAGAATCCCTCCATAACCAATATTTGAAGCATCTGTTTCAACAATTTTTTTCCAAGCAGGGTTAGCAAGAGTTAGACAAGGTAAAGATTGAACACGCAATTTGATGTTTTTTACCAAAGTAGTGTGACTATTAGTCCACGGAGATTTATGATCCTTTTTTAGCCTGTCATATAACGGGGCTAAATCTCGAGAAAGATTCTTGTAAAAGGGAGAAATATAATTTAAACTGCCCAAGAATCTCTGTAATTGAGTTCTATCAGTAATAATATCCGGAAACTTTGATGCAAAGTCTATAGCCCTCTGTATAGGAGTGACTTTTCCTTGACTAATGAGATGTCCAAGAAAACGAACTTCAGTTTGAAATAAACTCATTTTTGGTTTTGATATAACTAAACCATTTTGTATCACAATTTTCTTGAAAATATCAAGGTGTTTAATATGCGTTTCAAGAGTTTTAGAAAACACCAAAATATCATCAATATAAACAATGATAAAATCCATATATGGATTAAAGATGTCATTCATAATTTTTTGAAATTCAGATGGGGCATTTTTTAATCCGAATGGCATAACATTCCATTCATATTGCCCGAAAGGAACATTGAAAGCAGTTCTATAAGAATGCTCTTTAAATATCTGAATCTGCCAATAACCTGATTTTAAATCAAATTTTGAAAATATATTAGCATCATATAATCTAGCTAATAAATCGCGTTTGTTGGGAATAGGATACCTTACCCATTTCAAACATTTGTTTAAAGGTTTGTAATTAATTACCAACCTGGGAACTCCTCGTTCCTTTTCTGCAGCATTATTAACATAAAACGCTGTGCAAGACCAAGGAGATTTTGAAGGCTTTATTAAACCTTTTTGCAATAATGTATCAATTTCCCGTTTGCAGAATTCTACTAACTCAGAATTCATTTGACAGGGACGAGACTTGGTCGAAATATTATCCTCTGAAAAATCCTCCTCATACGGAAGAGTAACAATATGCTATGGGTTAGAACCGTTGGACAAGAGTATAGTAAGAGTATGTACGGTGATCCTGACAGGCCCCTTGCTCAGGTAAAAACTTCCATACAGTCTTAAGAAATTGCATGAAAATTCTCGAAGATTTCAGTTCTTATGCCTGCGTTAATGCGCTTGTATAAGGATGCTGATTTGCTAGATCATAGATTATGGCGGATTACCACCCGATCTCCGATCCTGCCTTTTGGTATCAGAGCCCAGACACTGTTCATGGTATATATTAGATAGATGTGAAAATACTGGATAAAGATATAGAACTTAATTGTTTTATGGATCTCGGAGAACAAAGTAGTACTAAAAGTACTAGACTTGAAGAGGTTGATATACCTCAAAACCTTGATTTGTTAAACAAATGGACGATTCCTAAAGTTCCGATTAGAACAATTTATGATTATGGTTGGTTTGATAAACTTTCTACAAAACAGTTGATTAAAACAACAGAGCAATCTTTAGCTTTGAATTCTTCTGAACAGACTATTCGTTTATTAAATAAACATGATGTTAATCTTTATAAGAATCAGTATAACTATTTGCATATTGGCATGGTTCAAATTGCTTTTAAACCTCTTACCCTTAAAGGGTTACCAGAGACCTTTTTGGCAGCTCTCAGAGATGCTAGAAATTTAAATTTTAGACAGTCTCTTATGGGTTCAATTGAATCCACTGTGGCCTATGGTCCGGTTTATTTCAATACGCAACCAAATTTGCAATTATCGTTATCTGATGTTAATATTCTGGATGCTTTGACATTAAATGTTAAAACCAATGGTTATAACTATATGCCAGGTTCAGAACTTATTAGTCTTTCTTATAGAATTTATTTTAAATTGTTATCTACTCTGAATCCGAAGTGTAAGTTATACGACACTTCCGATCAAACTATTTTGGTGGAGACTAATTTCGCCAGATCCAAGGTCACTACTAGGAGACCTATTAAATGGGAAGAAATTAATTTTCCAGTAACTTGGACTCTTGATTCGGTTATATCTCCAAATCAATTAACTGATACAGTTACGAATTCTGAGTATTCTCATGTTTCGCAAGATCCCGATGGTAGGGTCTGTATTCAATTTACAGAAGGTAGCTATGCTCCTCATAGGCAGTCTTTGTCTACGCATAGACTCATGCCTCCGGTAAGTACTGTTTATAACAGAAGATCTCTTGGTCATAGATCTATGACTAATATTCAGCATATTTCACCTATCGACCCTATTTATGGTCCAGCAAGAAATAGGGCTGCTTCTCTTCATACGATAGAATCTGATAATAACGCTGTTATTGAAAAGGTTAAGATTAGCCCAGGTTCTAATATTGTGCAGGCTGATAATATGCATGATGATAGTTCTGATAAGGACTTTCCTACTCCCTCTGAAATGGAGTTTGATATTAATAAGTGTTAATGATTCCACACCAAATTGATTTTAGCCCAGGTTCCCTGGCAAGGAAACAAATTCAAAATGAATTTTTTGATAAAAAATGGAACAAGTTTAAAACTTGGTTTTTTAATTCTTACGATAAAGAGGATATGAACAATATCTCTCAAGAGTTTTACGAAACTTGTGCTTTGCATAATGAAATAATGCATTTTGTTCCATGGTTTATGACCACTTATTTACCTTTATATATCAAGGTTATTGAAAGAAATTATCGTGAGGTAGACGGTAAGATTCTTACACAGGTTTATCCTCCCCAATCTGCTTTTATTTTACCTAATAATACGGGTATTACTTTCCACGCATTTCAAAAACTCGTTGAGGAAGAAATAGCTTCTATAAGTATTTCTGAAATTAATAAGATTATTTCTCAAAATAATTATTTAAGTTTATATGTAAAAGTTTTGGGAGAACATATTGGTTCTCTAGATGAAAAACTTGAAAAGATGACTACTTTGATAAAAGATATAAAGGCTGATATAGCTAAAACCAATATTGCTTCAACTAGCAAAGTAATTGAAATTGCTTCAACTAGTAGAGCAGAATTGGTTCCTGCTTTTATTCAAAGACCCCCTGAAATCAATGATTTTAAGATTAAATCTATGAATGAGTTAGAAGAACTTCTTGATAAAAAGTTTTCAGGTTTAAAAATTAAACCAATAGATTTATCACATGAGTTTTCAGAAAAGATAGAACAAACAAATGATTTTAAAAATCATGTTTCTTCGGAGTTTAATAAACTCAAAGGATATCCTCGAAAAAATTCTGGGTATGCTAAACCAGCCATGAATACATTCTATTACCCTCGTCCAACTCCTCAAGATGTTTTGATAGAGGAACGAGATTGGAACCAGACTAATACGTCTTACAGTGGTTCTGAAATTTACGAATGGAACCTCGATGGATTAAGTGATAGGCAGTTAACCATTCTGGTGCATAGGATGCTTATGTATTCAACCATTTGCAAAAGCACCAAAAATAGTGATAGAACTATTTGCAAAATGATTGTTGCAGGTTTCACAGGACAGCTGAGAGGCTGGTGGGATAATTACTTAAGTACAGAGGATAAAGCCACTATCATTAATGCTATTGCAGTTGATGAAGGAGTTGATAACTTAGGTTTTAAATTAGAAAGAGATAGAGAAGACGCTGTTTATACTCTGGTAGTCACTATCTTAGAACATTTTAATGGTAGATTTACCTCTTCTTATGAAACAATTCGTACTTTACTCAATGGTCTAAAATGTCCTACATTGACCAAATGGAGATGGTACAAAGATACGTTTCTAAGTCGGGTTATGGAATTACCCGAAAATAAATTTGGATTTTGGAAAGCTAAGTTTATAGACGGCCTTCCTTCTTTATTCGCTGAAAGGGTTCGTAAGGTCCTAAGAGGAGACCATATTGAAATTCCTTATCAGGAATACACTTATGGTAAACTAATAGGAGTTTGCACTCAAGAAGGATTAAATCTTTGTAATGAGCTTCGTATGTCACAAGAGCTTAAAAGGAATAAGCATAAGGAAAGATCTCAGCTTGGAGATTTTTGTACTCAGTTCGGGTTACCTGAACCTACGAGTAAAAAAGAGTATTATCACTCTCCTAGGACTGAAGATTCCAATAGGAGACGAAGACGAAGATCTAGACGAATGTCTAGAGAAGAAAGAGACGCTAAAAGAAGCTCTCGAAAATCTAATAGATTTACTAAAGATCGATCAGGAAGGGATCTTTCTAAAATCAAGTGCTACAAATGCGGTAAGCGAGGGCATATTGCTCCAAATTGCAAGTTGAATAAGCTTAAAGCTTTAGAACTTGATCCAGCCATGCATGAAAAGGTTTATAGTTTATTATACACCTCTGGATCGGATGAAGATTATGAATCATATTCTGATACTGAATCAAATATTGATCTTATTGATTTTTCTGATCATGATGAACAGGTTAATTGCACCAATTGCCAAGGTAATACCTGTACTTGTGAAACTGAAGTAGATGATATCTACAAACTTCAGTCACAATTTCAAGATTCTAGTATTAATATGTTCTCATCTGATAATATCATAGAACTGTTAAAAGAAGTTACTGATAATAATCTTCGTGAAAAAATTATTAATCTTGCCACGGTTAAAGATGCTAGTTCTTCAAAACCAGTTGTGGAAAAGATTAAAAATGATTTTGACTATCAGGCCCCTTATTCTTTAAAGGAGGTTGAAAGTCGTTTAATGATAAAAAATTCTTTTGTTGAAAAGGATGCTTCTTTTAATGATTTAAAAGAAGAAGTTGAAAATCTAAAAAAAGAAATCATATTTCTTAAGCGAAATCAGGCCATTCATGATACAAGGATTTCTCAGATTGAGAAAAATTATGAGCATGTCAGTCCCATTGCCAGCTCTTCGAAAGGTAAAGAGGTTTGTACTGAAGAACCTAACATTAATGATCCTGAAAATAATATGTTTTTAGGAATGATGCAGGTGGTTACTGCTCACAAATGGTATGTTAAATGCACCATTTTAATTGATAATAGTTTCTCTATTACTAATATTGCTATGATTGACAGCGGTGCAGATGTAAGCTGCATTCAAGAAGGTCTTGTTCCTTCAAAATATTTTCAAAAAACTACGCATATGGTTAAATCCGCTTCAGGGCATGCGTTAGATATTAAGTATAAATTATTTAATACAAAAATTTGCCAGAATAAGATTTGCATTCCTCATTTCTTTTTTCTGGTAAAAAATCTGTTGCATCCTCCAATTATACTTGGAACGCCTTTTATAAATGCAATTTATCCTTTTACTCATATTGATTCAAAAGGGTTTTCTGCTTCATATGAAGATAATAAAATCAGTTATACTTTTATCACGGAGCCTGTAACTCGTGAAATAGACGCTTTGATTAAATTAAAGCAAAAACATGTTGATTCTTTACAATACGAACTGTTTAGCATGAATATATTTGAGTCTCTCAAATCTGCTAAAATACAGGAAAAAATAAAAATGATTTCTGAACAGATCGCCATTGATATTTGCGCCGATCATCCCAGTGCTTTTTGGAATCGAAAAAAGCATATTGTTACTCTTCCGTATGAGGAGGATTTTTCAGAGGATAATATTCCGACCAAGTCTCGTCCCTGTCAAATGAATTCTGAGTTAGTAGAATTCTGCAAACGGGAAATTGATACATTATTGCAAAAAGGTTTAATAAAGCCTTCAAAATCTCCTTGGTCTTGCACAGCGTTTTATGTTAATAATGCTGCAGAAAAGGAACGAGGAGTTCCCAGGTTGGTAATTAATTACAAACCTTTAAACAAATGTTTGAAATGGGTAAGGTATCCTATTCCCAACAAACGCGATTTATTAGCTAGATTATATGATGCTAATATATTTTCAAAATTTGATTTAAAATCAGGTTATTGGCAGATTCAGATATTTAAAGAGCATTCTTATAGAACTGCTTTCAATGTTCCTTTCGGGCAATATGAATGGAATGTTATGCCATTCGGATTAAAAAATGCCCCATCTGAATTTCAAAAAATTATGAATGACATCTTTAATCCATATATGGATTTTATCATTGTTTATATTGATGATATTTTGGTGTTTTCTAAAACTCTTGAAACGCATATTAAACACCTTGATATTTTCAAGAAAATTGTGATACAAAATGGTTTAGTTATATCAAAACCAAAAATGAGTTTATTTCAAACTGAAGTTCGTTTTCTTGGACATCTCATTAGTCAAGGAAAAGTCACTCCTATACAGAGGGCTATAGACTTTGCATCAAAGTTTCCGGATATTATTACTGATAGAACTCAATTACAGAGATTCTTGGGCAGTTTAAATTATATTTCTCCCTTTTACAAGAATCTTTCTCGAGATTTAGCCCCGTTATATGACAGGCTAAAAAAGGATCATAAATCTCCGTGGACTAATAGTCACACTACTTTGGTAAAAAACATCAAATTGCGTGTTCAATCTTTACCTTGTCTAACTCTTGCTAACCCTGCTTGGCAAAAAATTGTTGAAACAGATGCTTCAAATATTGGTTATGGAGGGATTCTTAAGCAGATTAACCCCAATGATAAAAATGAATATCTTATTAGATTTCATTCAGGAAAATGGACTGAGGCCCAGAAAAAATATGCAACTGTGGCCCATGAAATGCTTACTATTGTTAAATGTGTTCTTAAATTTCAGGATGATTTATATAATCAGAAGTTTTTAATAAAAACTGATGCTCAATCGGTCAAATACATGTTTGACAAAGATTTTAAGCATGACGCATCTAAGCTTATATTTGCTAGATGGCAGGCTCAATTAGCCCCATTTGATTTTGACATTCATTATAAAAAGGGAATTGATAATTCTCTTCCAGATTTCTTATCCAGAGAATACATTCAATAATGCATTATTTAGCCTTTCTATCTGAAGAAACTCTTTTAATTCTGTTAAGGGTAATTATATTACCAGAAGATCTTAAAAAGATCATTATTAATAAAATGATTGAAGATATTTTGATTAGAGAAGATGAGGATTTCTCTATTCACGACTACTCAGAAGTAGTAAGAGAAGATTTTACAGATTATTTTTCTGAATGACTAATCTATTTCTCTACAGGATGGATCCGCCATGGCGGCATGTTCGAGGAAGAGGAAGGGGAAGATCAGCCCCAGGAAGATCCTCTCAATCCAGTTCTCAAGGATCGACATACCGATCAAATTATCCTGTTATACAAGGATCATCATACAGAAACCCAGTTATACAAATGGGTAATAAGAGCCTTATTAATAAAAAGATTACAGATGAAGGTGCATCATCTAGCTCATCTATTACTCCTGAGCAAGTTATAAATTTGGAATCTATTCCAAAAGATAGTCCATTATATGAACATGCGCAGGCGTATTTGCATGCACAAAGGCAGAAAGATACTTTTGCCTCGATCATGAAAGGAGAAACTGATCCTATCATATCTTATGAACAGGTCAGAAAAAGAGAGATTATATTTTTCTTGGAAAATGTTGATATACAACGAAAATCAGAACCTTGGAAAATATTCCAAAGGTATTTAGTGAAGGGATTATATTTCCCGGGCGAGTCTTATAAAACTCGATCCTATTATGAAACCATTTTGACAAGCATGGGTAGTGCAGAAATTCAGCACTTTTGTCCTACGGGTTATACCCCAGAGGAGAATGTTTATAACTTCTCTAAAATAATTATCAAACAGATTATATCTGTTGAAGAGTGGGGACTATCCACAATGAAAGAAAGACAGGTTGTTGTTAAAGGTGTACCAATGAACTTCACCTATTGGGATTATATCCAAGCATTCAGTAAAACTCTGTTTTACAATAATGATAAAAATAAACATACTTGGTTTATAAAAATCTGTTCTAAGGTTTTTTCTGAACCTATTCCGAATTGGTTCATTAACTGGTGGTCATACCACGGCCCTACTATTCAGATATTACCTGAAAAATTCTTAGAGTTATACAAAGAATGGAAAAAGGTGTCTCCTTTTCTCCAAGATTTATATCACCAGGATCATATATGCTGGTTAGAAAAAATTGATCAGATGTACTTTTTTATAGAATTCTCTATACCTTGGATCCATAAATGGATGCCGGAAATAGGGTTTACAGAGGAGGATGTTCCTTGCTTATACCGTGTTTACTATAATAATTTCTGGGAAAAACTATTAAAAAAGGATCCCAGGACAAAGCAAATAAATGGACAAGAGCTTGTTGATAGTATTGTCAACACGATCAAGACATACAAAGAACTTCCAGATAAGGAAATTGGTGTTGATAACCCATCCATCAGGCATATTGCCAGAAGAATCTCCACCCAAGAAGGAGATAAGGAAGCAATGGTCAATGAATATCTGGAGAAGATGAAGAAGACTTTGCTTCAAGGCATCGATATTATCGATAAGTCAGACACTTCTATGAGAAGTGAGACCTCAGGCGAAGAAGCCCAACGACCGGAAGATATTATGTTATCTACGGAAGAAATACATGAAGCAGAAGATTTGCTTCAATCACTCAAAGCCATGGAGAATAGAAGACGTGGCAAAGAAAAAATGAATAACATTGACTGAGAAGATAGCCGTCAGATAGCCGTCGGTCACATCAACAGTATATAAACTGTTTAAACAGTAAATTCACTGTTTAGGGACCCATATGGGACCCCATTGTACTGTACAAAGATTCGTTATGTTTTTTTTTTCTTTTTCTATATAAGTCCTCACTTTGTTAGATAGGAGGACACACAGAAATTTTTACATTTCTCTCTTCTTTTCTTTCTAAGTTTTTGTAAAGAGAAAACAGAAAGCTTTAGCCACTGTTCCGATCAAAAATAAAATTTTGGATCAGTTTTGCTAACATCTTTGGATCTTGGCCGTCCTTCAAGGTAGCTACTTTTTCTTTTAATTTATACTTACAGTACTCTTCTCCTAGCCAGGACTATGTCCGGCTAAACATCTTCTATATCTATGTCTTGTATATAAACGTCTCTCCTATATAGACCATGAACGGATCTAAGCTTTACTTAAATAGAACGGAATTTTCATGAAGTTTCTTGACTTGGTTCCGAGATGGTGGCACAGTCGGATCTAGAACATCTCTTATTATCTCTGTCTGGCAAGCCTCTAGCTAGCCATGACCTCTTTAGCCCGAGATATGTGTTAAAAGGGCGCTCTTGGTCCGGTTAGAACCGCTATGGGTTAGAACCGTTGGACAAGAGTATAGTAAGAGTATGTACGGTGATCCTGACAGGCCCCTTGCTCAGGTAAAAGCTTCCATACAGTCTTAAGAAATTGCATGAAAATTCTCGAAGATTTCAGTTCTTATGCCTGCGTTAATGCGCTTGTATAAGGATGCTGATTTGCTAGATCATAGATTATGGCGGATTACCGCCCGATCTCCGATCCTGCCTTTTGATCAGTTTCTCCTTTCATGATCGAGGCAAAAGTATCTTTCTGCCTTTGTGCATGCAAATACGCCTGCGCGTAATAAAAAAATTACTATAATTAATAATAAAAATAAATTAAAAATTAATTTAATTTGATAAATTAAACAAATATTATTAAACATCTATTTTTAAGGTGATAGACGATAAAGATGAAAAGAAGGGAGTAAAGTTGTCAGCAATTAACACTCCCTTTCAATGACTCTTCATCCTTATCATATAAAGTATTATTATACTGCCAAACACTGCCCCACACCTTACCCACTTTCCCCTTAATCCTAGGGGAAGGTCCATCTTTGAGCTTTCATTCAATTCAACCAGATCAAATTAACAAAATACTCTATGGTGTGTTTGGTACCACGAAAAAAAAATTAAAAATGTTTGATAAGTACTAAGTAAAAAATATATATATTATAATTTAGTAAAATACTATGGGTGAGATGAGGTGAGAAGTGAGGGTTCGTTGGTGATAGAGGGTGGGTTGGTCAAAGGGCCGGAGTTGGGGATATTGGGTGAATGAGAAGGAAATAATAAACTTTGAATATCAATTATGAAATTTGTTTACTCTCCATTAATTGGGAAAATTATTTTTTCATTTTCAAGGAATTTATTTTTCTAAAAAAAATATTTTAATCAACTAAACATGAAAAATCAAAAAATATTTCTTCAATACCAAACACACCTTAGAAGTAAATTACACCCAAGGATGAGTTGCTAACAAATGTTTTCATTCGTATCAAACACACCCTATAAATAAATTACACCCAAGGATGAGTTGAGTGAAAACTATGAAAAATCAAGGATCAAATGTTGATATAAAAAAAGATTAAGTTAAATTCGCCACTTGCCAAGGTTTTGGACTTTTGGCGGGCACAGTTATCAAATGTTTGAGGTGATTTGCGCAAATAAAATTATTTAAGACCACTATTTAACGTTTATCTTGTCTAAGAAATTTGTAGTAAGTTGGCTTTTGCAACTAATTACCCAAAAGAATGAATTTTTTTTTACTTTTCGCAAGTTATGGTGGGAGGGCATGACTTTAGTACCAGTGGTGAATCTAGCTTTAAGTTTATGAGTTTACGTAAACTTAATAATTTTTGCTCAAATCTAAATATATATATTTAGAAATACTCTTTCTCTCTCTATATATATATATATTATTCTTATCTTATCTAATAACTGGGAGTAGAGCTACTTAAGCAAACTCCACTCTGTCAACGCAGGAAATTACATGGAGTGTCCTCAAAAGTGAGTGGTCTTCAATTTATGCCCCTCATAAGAAAAGTCTTTAAAAAATACCCTTCCTTTCTTTTAATGTATAGAACATATACATTTTTGCCCCTCTACACCATAACTCTTCATGTTCATTTGTCTCTCAACTTTTAATTTTCATTTTTCTTTTTTCTTTTATCTTTTTAATTTTTTATCTTTTTTCTTTTTTCTCAATTTTTTTTAATTCTCGTTTTCTTTTTTCTCAACCTTTATTTTCTTTTTTCTTTTTTTTCTTTTTTTCTCTTAACTTTTTTTTTGTTCTTTTTTTTTTTCAACCTTTTTTTTTTTTTTTTTTTTTTTTTTTTTTTTTTTTTTTTTTTTTTTTTTTTTTTTTTTTTTTTTTTTTTCTTTTTTTTTTTTTTTTTTCTCTTTTTTTTTTTTTCTTTTTTTTTTCCTTTTCTCTTTTATTCTTCTCTTTTTTTCTTTTTTCTTAACCTCTATTATTTTTTGCTAATGAACAAAAAAAGTTGGATAATCCGCAAAGAAGATCTTCTTTCTTTGAAATCGAAGTAAACTTAAGAGTGTGCTTTGTTGTTTGGAAGTCCTTTCAAACAAGTCTTGCCTCTAAGACAAATGTTATAGAACATCTCATAAATCAAGACACAATGAGGTAGTGTCAAGCCTTGCTCGTGGGGAATAACTTGTTGTTTGAAAAATTCTTGAGCTAAGTCTTACCTCTAAGGCAAGAGTTATAGAGCATCTCATAAATTAAGACACAATGAAGTAGTGTTAACTCTTGCCCATGGGGCATAACTTGTTTTTTGGGAGGCCCTTGGGCTAAGTCTTGCCTCTAAGGCAAACGTTATAGAGCATCTCATGATCAAGACATAATGTGCTAGTGTCAACTCTTGCCAATGAGGCGTAACTTGTTGTTTGAAAGTCTTTGAGCTAAGTTTTGCCTCTAAGGCAAGAGTTATAGAGCATCGCATAAATTAAGACACAATGTGGTAGTGTCAACTCTTGCCCATGGGGCGTAATTTGTTATTTGGAAGTCCTTGGGCTAAGTCTTGCCTCTTAGGCAAGCGTTATAGAGCATCCCATAAATCAAGCACAATATGATAGTGTCAACTCTTGCCCATGGGGCGTAACTTGTTGTTTGAAAGTCTTTGGGCTAAGTCTTGTCTCTAAGGCAAGAGTTATAGAATGTCTCATAAATCAAGACACAATGAGGTAGTGTCAAGTCTTGCTCGTGGGGCATAACTTGTTGTTTGAAAATCCTTGAGCTAAGTCTTGCCTCTAAGGCAAGAGTTATAGAGTATCTCATAAATTTAGACATAATGAAGTAGTGTGAACTCTTGCCCATGGAGCGTAACTTGTATTTTTTGAGAGGTCCTTGGGCTAAGTATTGCCTCTGAGACAAGTGTTATAAAACATTTCATAAATCAAGACACAATATACTAGTGTCAAGTCTTGCTCATGGGCGTAATTTGTTGTTTGGAAGTTTTTGGGCTAAGTCTTGCCTCTAAAGCAAGAATTATAGAACATCTCATAAAAAAAATAAAGGTCAAAAAAATTGATTAAAAAAAAGAGAAAAGAAAAATTAAAAACCAAAGAAAAAATAAAAAAATAGAAGTTGAGAGAAAAAAATAAATATTGAGAAAAAAAGAAAAAAACGAAGAAAAAAAAGACAACAAAAAATAAAGGTTGAGAAAAATATAAAAAAATAAAAAAATAAAAAAATAAAAAAATAAAAAAATAAAAAAATAAAAAATAAAAGGAGAAAAAAATAGAATTGAGAGGAGAAAAGAAAAAAAAATAAAGATTGAGAAAAATAAAAGAAAAAAAAAAGAAAAAAGAAAAAATAGAAATAAAAAAAAAGAAAAAAGAGAAAAAGAAATATATATATAAGTTGAGAGATAAATGAGCATTGAGAATTATTTAAAAATATTTGAGGTGTAGAGGGGCAAAAAGGTAGTTGCCCTATACATGAAAAACAAGGAAGACTATTTTTGTAAGACCATTTTTATGGGGGGCAAAAATGCAAAGCCACTCCCTTTAAAGGGCATTTGTGTAGTTGCCCCGGAAATTAGGCTGGAAATTAGTTGTTGTTGGGCTAAGAAATGGTTGTTAAAGGGAAAGATTAAAATGGTTGAGAATTTGGCCACTTGCT
The DNA here is from genome assembly GCA_003996215.1 of Jaltomata sinuosa. Taxonomy (NCBI): domain Eukaryota; kingdom Viridiplantae; phylum Streptophyta; class Magnoliopsida; order Solanales; family Solanaceae; genus Jaltomata; species Jaltomata sinuosa. The sequence continues at coordinate 255,677 of QJPP01007004.1, read as the reverse complement.
TTGCAAATGCGGCCAGATTTGGTTGAATTGATAACCAAACAATTTAAATTATAGCCACATGATTAAAATTGTGGCCAAATTGGATTTAAAATAGGACCTAATTGAATTAATTCAAAGAAAAATAGGCCGTAATTGAAATAGGGAAAAATTAAGTATGATTCATTTAATTGAGCTTTTATTATTTAACACAACTAAAAATAATTATTTTTTCCACATATTTAATCATGTGTTATGAAACACCAATTTCATAATTTATTTCCCGGTTGAATCATTTTTTACTAGAATTGATAGTTTTAAAAATTATTTAAAAATAATTTTAGAAAAATCTTTTGAATATCTATTTAAAACCTACAAAATAACATCCATCTGTATATATTATGAATATACGTAGACGTATGTTTATTCATGAAAATTATAGACTATTCTCTAAAATTTATTTTGAAAAAAACAAATCTTTTAATTGCAAAATTAATTATTAAAAATTATTCAAAATTTAAAATCTCAATAACTAACTCGATAATGGAGGAAAAAGAGTATCAACATGCATAAACACGAGTTCAATGATATCCATATTGCTAAGGTTCTAATTCGGGACCAAAAAGTCAATCCAAAAGTCAACCCCGATACTACAAGGGAAAAACTAGAATTTTGTTGAAAAATTAATTTACCCAATACTTATGGAGTTCAAATATAAAACTTTATTGAAAACGAAGTTAAAATCGAGTTTGAAATCATCAAAATATTAATCTTTAACTTTACCAGAAAATCCTAAAATTTTAAGTTGAAAACCGAAGGTGAAATCATGAAATAATCCTTGGAAAATGTGTAAAAGTAGCATAAGAAGCTTACCCAATGAAGAAATCTCAAAATCTCCTTTGAAATTGCCCAAAATCGAATTCTAGAGCTCTAAAAATGAGATAGAAAAAAAATGGAGTGAAAGGAAAAGACCACTGGCTTGAACCCAGCGATCCCGCACCGTTGGAGAATTGGCTACATGCGCGGAGTTGCCAGTGTGGTCAATTCTCCACTTCAACAAAAAACACTTAAGTGGTTAAGTGCCACAACTTCGGAGAAAAGCTTGCTCCTGCGGCGTTTTGCCACTTTGGCGGAAGTCGCATAGGTAAACCAAATTTGGCATTGCAGGCAAAGGCCACTACTGCAGAGCAGCTTGAGCAATAGAAGTCCGCAGGAGCAGAATCATTGTTGCGGTCTAGTCTTTGCCAGAGCAGAGCTCCCCGAGGTCACTTAATATCGCATAAGCAACCTGTTGGTTGTAGGTGCGACATCACCAGTGTGAACCAACGGTCGTAGGTGCGACGCACCATACCAACAAACAATAGCAAATTCAAACCACCAAAAATACTCGAAACACACTTAGAACCCCACGAACACAAACCGAATATGCTAGTAGACCAAAATTAACATTCCGTACTCAAAGGAATCATCAAACTCACCAAGAGAGATTGTTATCATCGAATGTTGACCAAAGTCAACTATATGCTAAAATTTTCAAATTTTCAGCCAGCTACCCAAAATGGATGTGAACGCCTCGGGACCTAAACCAACAGTGCTACTAGCCTAAAAATAGCATTTCGAAGCTAATGGACTTGATGAAATTCTTAATACAATGTCTAAATCTCCAAATATTGATCAAAATCAATCATATCAACATCAATCATATCAACATCAAACCCTTCTAAAATAAAAATCTCTCAAAAAATCCAACCAAACACCTCGGGAACTGAGCCATCCACTTGCATAGACCAACAATGCCATAATACAACTATGGGAAGAGGCAAAACAGTTAAAATGCATGAAAATCTAAAAATCACTATGAGGGTTGTTACATTATCCATCATTAAAAAACATATTTATCCTCAAATGTAAGAGCAAGGAAGGTACCTGAACTGTCAAAAAGCTAGGGATACCTACTTCGCATGTCTGACTCTGTCTCTCATGTAGCCTTGTTAACTGGATGATGCTTTTAATGAAATTTCACTGATGCAATCTCCTTAAATCTCAACATCCTGGTCTGCCTATCCAAAATTGCTATGGGCTTCTCCTCAAAAGTCAGATTCTGAACTAGATCCACTGAATCCCAACTAATCACATGAGAACCGTCGAAATGGTACTTCTTCAACATCAAGACATGAAGAACTAGATTTAGTGCTGAAAGACTAGGAGGTAAAGCCAACTCATAAGCTACCTCCCCAATGCGCCAAAGAATCTCAAAAGGGTCAATAAACCTTTGACTAACTTACCCTTCTTTTCAAACCTCATCACACCCTTCATGGGTGATACCTTCAATAGAACCCGCTCACCAACCATGAATTCTAAGTCACAAACTCTTTGATCCGCATAACTTTTCTATCTACTCTGGTCTATCAAGAGTCGATCTTGAATCAATGTCACCCTATCTATAAAATCCTGTAATAAATTTGTACCCCATGGCCCAACCTCGAAAGAATCAAACCAACCGACCTAGGATCTACACTTTCTCTCATACAAAGCCTCAAATAGTGCCATCTGAATACTAGAATAGTTGTTGTTGTAGGCAAACTCCGCCAAAGGATATAACTTGTCCAAATGACCATAAAAATTAATCACACAAGCTTAAAGCATATCTTCCAAAACTTGAATAGTCTACTCTGACTGACCATCTGTCTGTGGATGAAAAGTTATACTCATCTCCAACTGAGTACCCAACTCTCACTGTATAAAACTCCAAAAATAAGATATGAACTGAGTACCCCTATCAAAAATGATGGAAATGGGCACACTATGCAACTAAATTACCTCTCAAATGTAGATCTTTGTCAACTTCTCCATATTGTAGGTCACCTTCATTGTAATGAAATAAGTTGATTTGATCAATCTGTTTGCAATCACCTAAATGGAGTCAAATTTTCCCAAAGTCTGAGGCAACCCAACCACGAAGTCTATAGTGATACACTCCTACTTCCACTCAGGTATATGCGTCCTCTGAGTCACACCACCCGGTCTCTTGTGCTCATACTTCAGTTACTGACAATTCAAACACTTAGCCACAAACTCCATAATGTCTATTTTCATCCTACACCACCAATAATTTTTTTTCAAGTCATGATACATGTTGGCATCCCCCAGATGAATAGATTACCTTGAACTATGAGCCTTTTTCATAATCAATCTAGTCAAATCACTAACTCTAGGAACACAAATCTGATCCTTAATCCTTCAAACACCTTTCGGATCAAGAATTGCTTCCTTAGCTTCAACACTCAACACCTTATCCCAAATTATGCCCAACTTCCCATCCTAATACCACCTATCCTTAATTTGTTCTCATAATAAAGACTGTTCCTTAATACACGCAAGCACTCTATCTATCTCATAAATATCCAGTCTAACAAAGATATTGGACAAACACGGAACATCCATAGCCAAAGGTTGCTCCTCAACCACTAAGATAGAAAAACTACCGATACTCACCTCCTTTCTACTCAAGGCATCTGCCACTAAATTGGCCTTGCCTGGATGACAAAGAATAGTCATGTCATAGTCTTTCAACAACTCTAACCACCTGCACTGTCTCAAATTTATATCCTTCTGTTTGAAAATATATTGTAGGCTATGATGATCAGTGAATACCTCTCAATGAACTCCATACAAGTAATGTCGCCACAACATCCTAACAAACACTACAGTCGCCAACTCCAAATCATGAGTAGGGTAGTTCTTTTCATGGGTATTCAACTGCCTCAAAGAATAAGCTATCACATTCCCCTTCTGCATCAAAACACCTCCAAGGTCAACTCATGAAGCATTATAATACACAGTAAAACCTTCACCTTTCACAAGTAAGGTCAAGATACGTGTTGAAGTCAATAAAACCTTGAGTATCAAAAAGCTCTCCTCACACTCATCGGGCCACTGATGAGTCAACTTGGTCAAAGGAGCTGCAATTAAGGAGAAACCCTGTACAAACCATCTATAATAGCCATCCAACCCAATAAAACTCCTAATCTCAGTAGGTGAAGTAGGACTAGTCCAATCCCGAACCTCCTTGATCTTGGTCGGATCAACCATAATACAATCCTTGGATACAACATTCCCTAAAAACACCACAGAACTAAGCTAACACTCACACTTCGAGAACTTAGCATATAAATTCTCATCCCTCAATATCTAGAGTACGATCCTCAAATGCTTCACATGATCCACATGATCCTTAGAATACACGAAGATATCATCAATGAATACAAATACCCCATTCATCAGCTTTATAAATGTTATTGGGGCATTAATCAACCCAAATGACATCACCAAGAACTCATAACGACCATACCAGGTCTTGAAAGTTGTAATCATCAATTTATGGTACCTCAACCTCAAGTCAATCTTTGAAAACACTGAAGCACCCTGAAGCTGATCAAACAAGTTATCAATGCCTGAAAGAGGATACGTATTCTTGATAGTCACCTTGTTCAACTGTCGATAATCATTACATATACGCATAGACTCATCTTTATTTTTCACAAACAACATGTGAGCACCCTAAGGAAAAACACTAGGTCTAATGAAACCTTTACTTAACAAATCCTGAAGCTGATCCTTCAACTCCATCGGAGCCATCCTATAAGGAGGAATGGAAATGGGCTTGGTGCCCAACTTCAAATCAATAGCAAAATCAATGTCCCTATTGGGAGGAACACTTGGAATATCTATAGGGAATACATCCTGAAACTCTCTCACCATTCTCACTGACTCTAAAGGAGGTGAGTCAACACTAGTATCACGTACATATGCCAAATAAGAAAGATATCCCCTCTCAACCACCCGCCTAATGAAATAAAATAACATTGTTAGGGCACAAACCCTGAGTACCCTTCCCCTCCAACCTTACACACCCAGTATAATCAAAGTATTCAACAATCCACAATAGCATGATGTGAAGAGAGACAATCCAGACCCAAAATGACATCAAAATCTATCATTTCAGAATGATCAAGTCTACCTAGGTATTATACCCTAAAAGAGTTAAAACACATGATCAGTACACCCGATCTACCACTAAATAACTACCTACTGGGGTAGAGATATGAATATGCATAGAAAGGGACTCACACATCATGTCAAAATGTAGACATATAAGAATAAGTAGAACCAGGGTCAAATAATACTGAAGTAGAGAAATGGTAGACTGGATGATATCTGTAATAACTACATCAGAGGCCTCCATCTTAGGTCTACCTGGGAATGCATAACACTGATCATGTCTGCCCCTGGACTGAGAAACTTCATAACCACCACCATAAGTCACCTAGGATCCATTCCTAGAACCCTAAGAACCACCTCTACCACCATGTGCACCTCCTCTAGCCATTGGTGCCGATGCCCGATAATTCTGTTTTTGAGAACCCTGTTATGAAAGATCTTGTCCATACCTGGGGCAATTTCAAGCATAGTGACCAAACTCTCCATAATCAAAATGCCCACAAGCTATAACAGGTTGATAGAACACTCCGAATAAACTAGGATGACGGTAACAACCTTAACTTCTCTCATCTCTAAAGGTATGAAGTAATTGATGAAAGCATCCATGAAGTTGTCCCTAACTAAAGGTGTTAAATCATCTCCTCAAGATAACTCCCTTTACTCATAATAGGTACCTACAACTTCCTTCAGCTGGTAGGAAGTAATCTCAACTCCCTCAGTCTCATTAACACGCCTCACCCTCAGAATTTTCTGCATCTCATCCATAAAGTTTTGGGGGTCCTCTTTAACCTTAGACCATGTGAAAACTAGTGGACTCATTTTTAGGAACCCCCAAATTCTAGAAGTATTAGCTGAGTCATGGGAGCTAGTACTAGCAGGGCTTGCACCCTGACGGTATGACTAAGTTATAAATAAAGGATGAGCATTTCGATTGCAACCCTAAACTCAGCATCTGAAGTTCTTGATGACTGAGGTGTAAATGATGTAGGACCTCCCATTATCCCTAATATCAATGGTGGAGGTAAATCTCTAGTAGGTAAGCCAAAAGTATGGCTCTTGAGTCTGGTCTGCCTTCCATGTGTTGAAGGCAACTCATTGGTGTTTGCCTCATTAGAAACTTCAGTATTGGTGGTAGAACTTTGGCATGTTCTCATCTTTCTATTGGGAGGCATGTTATGAAATATACAATAAACCATGAGTTAGAATCAGTTCATAGAGTTCAACTCTATAGCACGATCTAGAGTATGAAGAAAGGGTAGTATTTCCTAATATCATGTTGTCTCCCCATTATAAGTGTGACGCACTTCACACCCATAAGAATGACTTTACAGGACACAACTTTATAGAGATCCTAGGACACTGGAACCTAGTGCTCTGATACCAAGTTTTTCATGCCTCGAGCCTACACCCTAGGTAAGACCAGCACTCGATGCCATTAACGGCCCCAGTATATTATAACATGGCATAAAACATAAGCATACAATAGACATTAAGGGAATAAAATTTAAAATAATTCAAGAGATAAGTCTTATAAAAAAATATTTTCATAATTTGTAGGACTGAGAATCATGACATATGACACGAAGGTCAAAATTTGAAATACATAACTAGTTCTTTGTCTATCTATGAAGCCTCTAGCATAACTGAGTACTAAATACTGGAACAAGTCCCCCGACATACATTTATAAATGCTAATATAAATTACTAAAAATTATAGACTTAAACCCTTGAGGTCAAAGAGGGGCTCACCAAAAGCAGAGAGAGTGGAACATAGCATGATGCCTGATCACATGTCTATATACCTGAGTCTGCATCAATAAAAGATGCATCACCCCTGGCAAAGGAGACTTGAGTACATATAGAATAGTATCGTATGTAAAATAGGAGAATGAAACATAAACATATTTAGAAACGTGGAACAGGAACAACCAATTGAATCATATTTATAACAGGGAGGAACTGATAGATCAAATCAATAAGGTTGTTTAGTGTTAAGTTTTTCATCATAATTTAGTTCTTTATGGGAGTCTAATAGTGTAACTGACATAAACTACTATGAGGGAACATGGAGTTTGATATTGACCCAATCAGCTAAGTCATATCACACTTTATCAAGTGTCAAACATGATTATATGTCAAAAAGATCTATTATAGCCCTTACCAGGGGTATAAAAAAGAGTCATCCAAATCAATGGTATGATTTATAACTTACGTCGGCAAATATAGATTTAAGCGCTTATTATTTTAACTTATGCCTTCTCAGTTAATTATTTAGTTTCGTTAAGCGCATATGATCATAGATTAGCATGTGGAGCTCATGTTCATAAGTTCCTGCAATTTGATTATCATAGTTTAAAATCATGGAAAGAGAATATCGTCATGTCATAATTCATAGTCAAAGTATTTCATATCATAGCATCATATAAGTTACATTATTGAGGAGGTTTCAAAGTTTATGGGTCACAAGAATTATATCATATTAGACGTCATCAAAGGAATCATAAAGTCTTAGTTTTTAACATGAAAAACATTTCTTTGTTCATAGAAATTCATAGACTCATGGGGGGAACCCATGAGAGACTACTCAAGGAATGGGAAATATCATAAGAGTGGGTACGCTTACATAGAGGATTCTTGGAGTTTCATAATGAATTAAGAAAATTTAATACATGAGGGTTTTGTTCTGATGTGCCGAGATTTGACGGCACTTTTGATGCTTAAAACAAAGGATTTTTGGGAGTTCTTGAGTATATTTTGTTAGATTTGATGTCGTTTGTTAGTTGTGCAGGGACAAAGTATGAAATAGATAAAAGTGCCAAAAAGTTACAGTTTCTGGGCAAAAGATAGGCCACCACGGGTGTCACACCCACGATGGCTCGTGGGGCAGACCGTTAGATTAAGGAAGCAGGATTTGCTAAGGCTATGGAGCCCCGACGGGCTGCCACGACGCCCGTGGAAGACACGACAGGGCCTGGCCTTTCCCGTCAAAATTGTCCAGGGAGACATGATAAGAGCCAAGGAAGGGTGAAGGGCACCACGACGCCCGTGACAATCCTAACTGCCCGTTGCTGACGCCCGTGGAAACTAGGTAGGAGAGCTAGAGAAGAGCTATGACAGGCGACGTGAGGACCACAATGGGCATCGTAGTTGTGACATCCCATCGCCTCAGCCCATGAGATCGTGGTAGCGAGATTTTTTGAAGAGTTGAAGAAGGCCGATAGGCACCCACGATGCCCGTCGCACCAGCGATGGCCCATGAGGTGTCCCATCGGATCTGTCGCGTCCAGATTCTCCCAGTTTTATTAGGATGTGGTCTTCTTGTCTATAAATACTTTCCCATAGGTTTTATTTACGGGGTTACATATTATTTAGAGAATACTTTTGGATAGTTGTTACGTTGTTATTTTGGTGTTAACTTTAAACACAAGTTCTTGATCAATTGAAGTGTTCTTGATATTGTTCTTCAAGATTCCGGATTTATTTATTCCTACTTGTAAGTATCTATTGATGATTGCTTAAACAAACATTAATTGTGCACTTATGAACATGAGTAGCTAAATCCACAACTAGGGTTGTAGGAACCATGAAGAATTAATAAAGCAGGCAAAGTACTTAGGTAATCTAGGGTGGTGTTGATGCATGTATTGTTCTTCCCTTGCTTTGATTGCTTTTTAATGGTGCGCAATGTTAGAACTCACCTTATCCTTACTTGCCGGACCAAGGAGGTAATGGATGGGAAAAGGGTTGTCTAACAACAGAGATTTGAGGCTACCAACCCTCATCTAATAGCTTGACCTTGTCCGGGAATAGCTAATCTGGGATCCAGTATAAGGGTTAGTAAATCATACACCTGCGGCCGGAACAAGGCGTGTGGTGAAATTCACCTAGTTGCCGGACTAAGGAATTAGGTGAACCTAACTTACCGATTCTGCATGCTAAGCACCAAACTAGTTTACCAAGTACAAATGCCTTACTAAGTTATGATCTCATGGGGAACACTACCCTATTCATCTCACCCATTGATTACAACTCTTAAAATTGTCACGTGTTACTTGTTTACATTCTAAGTTCTATTACTACTTGTTACTTTAACCCCCCCCCCCCTTTTGCGAGAAATAAATGACCAAAAGCACGAGTAGACATTAATCGACCCTAGTCCTACCATATTCCCTGTGGAAACGTCCCCAACCTTAGTTGGATTCTATATTTGAACAGCGACCACTTACGCTTCCAAAAAAGGTGTAATTTGGGCGCATCAAATTTTGGCGCCATTGCCGGGGAATACGGTTTAGGATTAAGAGAGATTATGTGTATTTCACTTTTAGTCCTTATTTCTTGATTTTACTTTTTCTGTTATTTTTGTTTTGATCTCAGGTTACACACTTGTGCATGCCCATCAAAAGGATTCAAGGCAACCCCTTGATCTCTTACGATCCGGAGCTCTCCAAAAATCTACAAAATATGTCTAAGGAGGGAAAGCATGAGACTCAAGAGCAGATTACAGCTCGGCTACTGGCTAAAGTCGAGCAGAGGAAAAATAATGATGCAGCATGCCAAAAAGAAGGTGAAGATGCCCTTGCTGCTGAAGATGCTCAAATCGTAAAAAGTCTCGCAGCTCAAAATATTGCATCTGAGCAAGCACGGCAAGGAAGACAACATGCTATCCGAGATGAGGCAACAACTAGTCATTTGCCACATAATAAGGGCCAACAGATGCAGCAGCCAAGGCATATCCCTCGGTATTTTGATGATGAGGACGACGATGATGAAGAGGAATCTGGCACCACTGGACCCATAGTGCTGCCACCACTAGCTGATGGAATGAAGTTTGATATCACTAGCGCCATGATCCAGCTGCTCAACCTGAAAGGACTTTATTCAGGAAGCCCACGGAAGATGCAATTCTACATGTGCAGAGTTTTGTGGGAATTTGCAAATCGTACAACATGCCAAGAGTGGGGCAGGAGGCTATCAGACTAAGGCTATTTCCATTTTTATTGACCGTGAGGCGACTGCATGGCTCTCAGAACTGCCTGATAATTCCATATACACATGGCATTGGCTGAAGAATCAGTTTCTGGAGTGGTTCTTTCCTCCATTGAGGATGTTGCAGCTGAATCAGGAGATCTACAATTTAAGGAAACTACCTGCAGAAGCATTGTATAAGTCTTGGCTAAGGTTTAAGAAGAAGCTGAAACAAGTTTCGAGACACAGAATTCCTTCAAGGCATCTGATGGAGATCTTCTACAAAGCATTGAATGTCAATACTAAAGTGGTAGTTGACACTGTAACTGAAGGAGCATTCATGGAGAATACATATTATGAGGCTGCGAAGATGCTAGACAGGGTTGTGAAGACCAACCGAGCATGGCACACTAGGAAGGCTGAGACTCCAGCAGGTATATGTGCAGTTGGAAACACCATGAATGTCAATGAATTTCAAGAACTCAAAGAGGAAGTTGCTGAGATGAACACGATTGTGGGTTTGATTGCAAAGAAAATCCTAAGTGAGAGATTGGAAAAGGTTAAAGCCATTGGTTCGCAAGGTAAAGAGCCTAGACCAGACGGTTACTCATCTGAAGAAGAGGTCAGTCATCTGAATGATCAAGGGGCGGGTTTCCAGGCCTCTGGCCAAGGAAATCAAGATCGGAACCGAGATAGAGATGACTACTACAACCGGTCTGGCTACAAAGATAGAGATGGCGACTGGCAAAAAAAAATGGGTATAAGAATGATAGAAGTGGTATCTACGTCCCGCCTGCAAATCACAAAAAGCGGGCTGGACAACCTACCATGAGGGAGCTTCTTAACAAGGTGTTTGAAAAGGTTGATTCCACGGATGCAAGCATGAAGGAGATAAAATCAAACCTTTCAAAGATCAGCCAGAGAGTAGATTCCCATGCTGTCTCCATTAAACAGCTTGAGACACAGATGCACCAGTTGTCAACCAGCATGAATCCGCGCTAAAAGGGTACTCTCCCAAGTGACACCATTCAGAACCCGAAAAATGATCGACAAGTTATAGCGGTGACTACTCGGAGCGGAAAGCAGACTATTGATCCTCACATGCCCATAGTTGTTGATGAGCCACCCGCAGCTGAGAAGGATGATGATGAGATTGTAGCTGAGTCTGAAGAGAAGAATAGTGGTGAAGGTTCATCTGAGAGACAGTCTTCTAAGATGAAGGCGAAGAGCAAAGATGTTGCACCGATCCTGAAACCCATGCCACTGCCTCCCCCACCTTATCCCAGAGGTTGAAGAAAAAGGTTGAGGATGGCAAATTTCACAAGTTCATATCCATGCTGAAGCAGCTATCAGTAAATATCCCTTTAGTCAAAGCATTGGAGCAGATGCCTGGTTATGCTAAATTCATGAAGGATCTGGTAACTAGAAAGAGGACAGTTAGCTTTGAGCCAGCCAATAATTTGCACCACTACAATGGGATAGCATCTTGATGTATGGTTTAGAAAAAGAAATATCATGGGGCCTTCATAATTCCTTGCACAATTAGAGACTTCTATTCGCAAAAGCTTTGTATGATCTGGGTGCTAGTATAAATCTGATGCCGCTAGCAGTATATAATCAGTTGGGCTTGGGAGCCCCCACTCCAACTACAATGCAGTTACTTATGGCAGATGGCATGGTGAAGAGGTATGTGGGGATTCTTTATGATGTATTGGTAAAGGTTGACACATTTATCTTTCCCACGGACTTTGTGATTCTGGATTGTGAGGTTGACTTCAAGGTGCCCATTATCTTGAGGTGACCATTCTTGGTCACTGGACGTGCTTTAGTTGACTTAGAAATAGGTCAAATAAAATTCAGGTTGAATGATGAGGAGGCAACTTTTAATGTATGCAAATCTATGAAGCATCATGATGATATGCGAGTGGTGTCAGTCATTGATGTTATTGATGAGGACCAGCTTGTCGTACCTATTAAGGAGAGACTTGGTGTCAAAACCCTTGCAGCTGTGATTATGAACTTTGAAGGTGATGACATTGAGGAGTACGATGAAATGGTAGCAGCACTCACAGGTTTAGGATCTTACAGTTATGCACCAAAGAAGCTGGACTTGGACTTGAAGAATAGGCAGACACCACCTGCCCGCCCATCTATTGAGGAGCCTCCAGTCTTGGAGCTCAAAACACTTCCAGCACATTTTCGGTACATAGTCTTGGGAGCTAATGAGATTTTGCCGATAATTATTGTTGCAGATCTAGGTGAAGCGCAAGTTGAAGCCCTGGTTTCTATCTTGAGGAAGTTTAAAAGAGCCATTGGTTAGATCATCGCAGACATCATCAGGATTCTGCCTGGAATCTGCACACACAAAATCCAGCTCGAGCCTGATTGTATTCCATCTATTGAGAACCAGTGGAGGTTGAATCAGCCTATGCAAGAAGTCGTCAAGAAGGAGATCATTAAGTGGCTGGATGCAGGTGTGGTTTATCTGATTTCTGACAGCAAGTGGGTGAGCCCGGTCCAGTGTGTACCAAAAAGAGAGGGATTACTGTGGTCCCAAATGCAAAAAATGAGTTGATTCTGATGAGACCAGTTAAAGGCTAGCGCATCTGTATTGACTACAGGAAGCTGAATACGTGGACTGAGAAGGACCATTTTCCAATGGTATTCATGGATCAGATGTTAGACCATCTTGCAGGTAGAAGATGGTACTACTTTCTTAATGGTTATTTAGGGTATAATCAGATCTCGATTGCTCTCGAAGACCAAGAGAAAACCACTTTCACTTGTCCCTATGGGACGTTTGCTTTCAAGAGGATTCCATTCGGTCTGTGCAATGCCCCAGCTACATTTCCGCGGTGTATGATGTCCATTTTCTCAGACATGGTGGAGGACACTATAAAGGTATTTATGGATGACTTTTCAGTGGTAGGTGACTCCTTTGAAGATAGTCTAGATCATTTGAGTTGTGTATTGAAATGATATGAAGAGTGCAACCTAGTGCTGAATTGGGAAAAGTGTCACTTTATGGTCAAAGAGGGCATAGTGCTTGGTCACCGAATTTCAAAAAAGGGTATAGAGGTTGATAGAGCGAAGATTGAGGTGATTGAAAAATTGCCTCCACCAGTTTCTGTGAAGGGAATTCGGAGTTTCTTGGGGCATGCTGGCTTTTATAGGAGGTTTATCAAGGACTTATCCAAAATTGCTAATCCGTTGTGCAAGTTGTTGGAGAAAGAGGTAAAGTTTGTGTTTGATGATGCATGTCTGAAGGCATTCGAGTGCCTTAAAGAGAAGTTGGTCTCAGCTCCCATCATTATTTCTCATTACTGGTCTCAACCATTTGAGGTTATATGCGATGCTAGTGGAGTGGCGCTAGGAGCAGTCCTAAGCCATAGGCATGAAAAGATCCTCCATCCTATATACTACGCTAGCAAAGCATTTAACCAGGCTCAAAAGAATTATACTGTGACTGAACAAGAGCTTCTTACTGTGGTCTTTGCGTTTGAAAAATTCAGATCTTATTTGCTTGGCACCAAGGTGGTGGTGCACACGGACCATACAACTCTTCGTTATCTCATGGCGAAGAAGGATGCGAAACCAAAGTTGATCAGATGGGTGTTTCTTCTGTAAGAGTTTGATTTTGAGGTCAAGGACCAAAAGGGTACAGAGAATCAAGAGCAGACCATTTGTCTAGGCTGGAAGAAGAGGCAATGCTGAAGCTGAATGACAAGCAAGAGATTGATGACTGGTTTCCTGATGAACAAGTGTTAGCCGCTTCTCAAGATTTGATCCCATGGCTTGCCGACATTGCCAACTATTTGGCAAGTAATCTAGTGCCTGATGATCTGACGGTCCACCAAAGAAGAAAGTTCATGTCCGATGTGAAGAAGTACTTCGGGGAAGAGCCATTCTTGTTCCGTGTGTGTGCTGATACAGTAATCCGGAGATGTGTACCTGAAGCTGAGATGAGAGATAATAGAAGCTTGCCATTCATCCCTTGTTGGGGGCCATCATAGTGGTATTCAGACTGCGCATAAGATCTTGCAATGCGGCTACTATTGGCCAACTATTCATAAAGACGCCCACGAATTTGCTAAAGCTTGCAGCAGATGTCAAAGGGAAGGAGGCATGAGCTCCCGCTAAACCCCATCCTTGTGATTGAGCTGTTTGATGTTTGGGGTATAGCCTTCATGGGCCCATTCATGTTCTCCAATGGAAACTGATACATATTGGTGGTTGTGGATTATGTGTCTAAGTGGGTGGAGGCGGTTGCGCTTCCCAATAATAAAGGCAAGTGTGTCACAGCGTTCTTGAAAAAGAACATCTTCTCCAGGTTTGGTACACCAAGGGCAATTATCAGTGATGGAGGCTCGCACTTTTAAAATAAGTTGTTTCGATCTTTGCTTGAAAAATATGGAGTTAAATACAGAGTTGCAACCCCTTATCATCCTCAGACGAGTGGGAAAGTGGAGGTTTCCAACAGAGAGATAAAGGCAATCTTGTCCAAGACTGTCAATGTAAATAGAAAGGATTGGTCGCAGAAGTTAGATGATGCCTTGTGGGTGTACCGGACTGCTTTTAAAAACCCCATAGGTATGTCACCATATCAACTTGTGTTTGGTAAGGTGTGTCATCTTCCGGTTGAGTTAGAGCATAAGGCCATGTGGGCGTTCTAGAAGCTGAACTTAGACTAGTCTGAGGCATCTTTGCAGCGGCTTGGGTAGTTGAATGAGTTGGATGAGTTCTGTCTGAATGCATATGAGAGCTCAGCACTGTACAAAGAGAGGATAAAGTTGTATCATAACCAGAAGATAGAAAAGAGAGATTTCCAGTCGGGTGATTTGGTCTTGCTCTTCAACTCTAGACTTCGCTTGTTCCCTGGCAAGCTGAAGTCCAAATGGATTGGACCTTTCAAGGTGGTACAAGTGTCTCCTCATGGGGCTATTGAACTTGAAAACCATGAGGGAAAAAGGTTTAAGGCAAACGGGCAGCAGATCAAAGCTTATTTCGGCACAACAGAGGAGATCAAAATGATTGAAGCTTGGAGCATGGATGAATTCGTCCCACCCAAGGAGCTTGATGAAGTCTGAGTAGTCAAGCAACCTGCATCATACCGCAACGTTAAATCAAGCGTTGAATGGGAGGCAACCCATGATTTTTTACTTTGCTTTAGCTTATTTTTAGTTTTAATGGTTGTCAAGTGTTTTGGTGAAGTCTGAGTAACCAAAACACTTACATCGTGCCGCGATGTTAAATCAAGCGCTGCATGGGAGAAACCCATGGACTAATGTGTGTTGATTTTTTTTTGCAGAGAAGGGGATCACATGGGTTAGAAGATGGGCCATCACAGGCACCACGCCCGTGGGACTGGGGACATCCAACAGGAAAATTGTCTAAGTATGCAAAACAGAGTGTCTGCCTCATTCCCACGTCCCACATGATGGGCCGTCGCAGCTCCAACGGGCGTGGGACTGGGCGTGCAGCTCCTAACAAAGGCAAGAAGAGATGTTAAGTGTGGAAGACAGGGGCTATATTTGATTAAGGCCTGAGGTAACAGGAAGGGGACATCTGAGGAGGCCTATTACTGAGGAATGGAAGATAAATCCGTTCAAACTGACGAAGTTCCCAAAACTGGATGCTTATTTCCGGCACTACAGGTTGGGCTGGACTAGCAAGCTCCTTCCAGATTTTCAGCCGGCTCTCGTGAGAGAGTTTTATGCAAACTATCAAGTCATCCAGGAGGGGTTGTGTCAAAAGGGACAGAAAATCAATAAATTGCCCGCTCTTGAGAGCGGCCTGCTAAGGGGTGTCCAAATCAACATCTCGGCCAAAATCATCAACAGATTCCTATTCGGGCCAGGGTATGAGGCACCCATGGACACCAATGACTATGAGTACCGGGTGAAGCATGAGCAGCTGAGGACAAAATGGTTGGCAAAGTGTTTAACTACAACTGGGACACCTACATGGCTAAAATAAGACAAGCATGTGATTCATAAGGCCTCGTTATCTTTTGAGGCAAAGTTTTGGTGGGCACTGGTGCGACTTGGACTGATGCAGATGGGTGCCGACAATTAGCTCACTCTGGAAAGGGCCATTTTAGAGGCCGCCCTAATGTCCAAATACAACCTCAACTTCAGGCAAATCATCGCAGAGGAGATTCAGGACAGAGTCACCAAAATCAGCTCTTCGTACCCATTCCCTTGCTTGATTACTGAATTATGTGAGGAGACCCAAGTCCCAAAGTATGCAGGGGTAGATCCTCCTGTCATAGATGCAAGAACCCACCATCCAGAGAGGTCTAAAGATGAGACGCGTGTGCTAGGTCTGAGTGGTACTTTTGAGCCCTTGGTCTTAATCTCGAGGCCCATGTGTCGACACCAGAAGGGGCATCCTATTCAGCTAGACCTACCCCACGGGGTAGTCAATCCGAGTACACCGCTGCTTCCCCATCCACTTTGGCAGCACCATTAAAGGAAGATTCAAAATCCATCTATGCCTTCCATCTGGCAAACTTTGCGGACACCGTCCAGAGGACTCTTGAGCTGAGGAAGAAGATGGATGCATTCGCCAAATAGTTTCAACCGATTGTGAATGCTTCCATCCAAAGGGCTATAGCACCATTTCTAAATGTCAATGCCCGGCTTGATGCAATGGAGAACAGGGTGGATGAGAGACTAAAGGAGATGGGTGTGGTAAAGCTGACGGACCTAAAAAAGATGATTATGGAGCTTAAGGTCGATGTCGACTGGTTAAAGAATCCTCCTCCTACCCAAGCCAGAGCCCCAGTAGTCCTGCCATAGATCATACCGGAGCCCATGCTCAACCTATGGTATTTTGTAGATCCTGACCTCCATAGGCACACTTGGACTCGACAGCAGAAAAGGAGCCCAAAAAATCTGATGAACCACTTCCTGAGCTTGCTGCACATCAAAGAAAAAGGAAGAGTAGAGACAAGCAGGTTCAAGGTTATGATGCTCTTCTTAGCCCGAAGTCTCAAAAGAAGAAAGTAGAGAGAGCTAAGAAGAGGGAAAGATGAGAGCTGGAGAAAGCGAAAAAATAGTCCTTGGCAGCACATCAAATTGAGGTTGATGGTCTTGGCCGAGGTGGTTCGGCGAGTGGTATTGCTGGACCATTAGAAGTACCTTTTTTAGACCTCATTGTGGGAGAGGATGTTGTTGGAGCTGCTCGGGCAACTATTACTATTGATGAGAGGACTGCAAAGGTAGCCTCGGTTGATGATAGCACTACAGGCACTAATCTTGAGAGCCCGAAGGATGTGACTCCCGATACCGGCGCTTAGGCACTACAGGTATGTTCCAGTCCCTTTTTTTTGTGTGCATTGAGGGCAATGCCCATTTCTTTTTGGTGGGGTGGGGGAAGTATTGGGTGAGTATGTTTTTGAAGGGGCATCTTGGCGAAGTCTGAGTATCCAAGAGACTCAGGTCATTCTGCGATGTTAAATCAGGCACTGCATGGGAGGCAACCCATGAGGGTACTCACTAGGTACCCGAGTTCTTGAGGTTTTCTTGCCTGTGTTCTTTCCCTAAGGATTTTAATTTCTATTGAACCGGCACGTTTAGTATAGGTTGTATGTAGTAAAAGAATAAAAGGAACTAAGTGCAGTCTATGATGTGATTTCGAATTAGATTTTGATTGAAAAAATGGAGACCCCTCCAAATTTTTGTGTGACATAATAGTATCTATTTTTGATAGACTAACCATTGTGTATCTGTGCATGACATTGTGTTGATCGATCTGATGAATGGCTTAAGCTAGAGTACGAACCTAATAGGTAGCATGTTATTATTTGACTCTGTGCCATGTGTGTGTAAGCTTGATTTGATTTGTTCTTACTTTGTGTGCTAATCTAGAACTTGCCCAGTTAGTCTTGCCTAGGTCGTAGGTGGTTGGTTAGGATAGGATCATAGGCCATTTTAAAAATTGCCCACTTTATCCCAAATGACCGACCAAATGATGTGAATACCCTTTGATCCCTGATTTGAGCCTACATTGACCTTTTTTGTTGTTTAGCCTAATCACCTTCCCTATTTCTTTTTACGAACCTAGTTTGGCCCTGGTCCCTCCTTGGACATTGTGTACCTCAACTCAGGCAACTCGCCTAGGTTAAGGGTGGCTACTGTAGAGAAAAGTGAGAAGTGTGGGTATGAATAGAAGAGGTTAGAGATAAAAAAGGAGAATTAACGGGTGCGACGGCTTTGTTAAAGACAAAAAAAGAGAGAAAGAGAAAAACAAAGAAAAAGAAAAAAAAGAAAAAGAATATGTGAGAAAATAGTTGAGTTTGAAACAAAAGCCGCACCCGTCACTTGAAAAAGAAGAAACATAAAGGGAGAAAAAGGGAGAAAGAGAATAGAGTTGGTCTGATAGGTTGAAGCAACATAGCGTAGCGCCAAGGAGGTCTTAGCCACTATTCCCATATCTACCATACATCCCCGAGCCTACGTTACAAGCCGAGCAAAGTCCTATAATGATCCTAACCCAATTATTTGAAAACCGAGGCATAGAAAATAATGAAAAGCCTATGGTATTGTGCATGCATTGCTTAAATATCTTTGTGAGTGTGAGTGATTAGTTCAGTCCCTGAAATTTAACTGTGTTATTGTGCGAACAAGACTTCTTTGTAGTGAGGGCACTAGAGCAACTTTGACTCCTGACTGTTAGTGTGGGTCTCATATGTGTATGCTAGGTCATCTGTTGATAACATATTGTCATCCATGGATCCCTTTTGTGTTGTCTTGATGAACGAACATATGCACTGGTTTTGTGATGTGACGCAAATTTACGTCACTTTCAACTCCTTTTTACTAAGAACAATCGTGCGTTTTCAAGCAACAGTTGTTGTTTTTGATGTTTTTATGTTGTATTTGTAGGAAATGGAAACAAACACGGAAACGGATGGAAATACGAGAAAAAGAGGATTCTGCCTAAGAGTGACGGCCTGAGTGACGGTTCGTCACACATGTGACGGTCCGTCACAGAGACTGTCGCATGGAGGCAGCAAAGGAGGCGGCACCACTGGTTAACAGTGACGGTCCAGGCGACGGTCCGTCACTGCCTTGACGGTCCGTCAGACAGGCCGTCAAGTTAAGGCAGTGGCGTTAAGCGGCTGCCCGCGTTTTGGGGATTCCTAGCCCGTTTTGGATTTGGCTTCTATTACTCCTATAAATACCCTATGATAGGTTTATTTTAATTATCATTCACCCATTAGTTAAAAACACGTTTTTTAGTTATTTTGGAGAGAAAACAACACGGTTCATTTGTATTGAACTCGTGTTCTTGATTCGTTCGTGAGTTCTTGGTATTTCTTGTTCTTGGAGATTGGAAGATTGATTGTTTCATTATATTGTAAGACTTTTCTTCCCTTTATTATGAATACAACTATTTTCTCTTCTTCTTCGAGAATGAGTAACTAAAACTTCCGCAACTAGGGTTGTGGAAGCCATGGCAAACGTAGCGATTTAGATTTCGGGTAGCGTTGGGTTCAATTTACATGTAGTCACGTTGTTAATCATACTTTATGTCATGTTTTCTAGTGGTTGTAAACATTAGAACATGCCTAGGTTTAATTTGCTTGAGTAAAGAGATTAAAACCGGGAAAACTTGATTAACAACAAGGATTCGAGACTACTAACTCTCGTCTAATGATTAATGCCGTAACTGGATTAAGCTACTTGATGTTAGGATTGAAAGCTAAAAAGCACATCTTTTCGAGGTCGAGAGAATAGAAAAGGAAATTTGTTTATTTGGTCGAGAGACGTTTAGACGATACAATTGACGCAATCACATCGTGACACGCATATAGAAAGAACCCGGTTAAGCCTAGAATCGACATTGTTACAATGCCATGGTGAACTCATCCCTAGTTCATTCTCTCCTACTGATTATTCTCTTACATTATTGTTGCTTTTGTTCACGTTGATTACAAAACCCCCCTTTTTATTTATTGGAAACGATTGACAACTAGTCACATAATTCACTAAAGTCTTAATCTTCACCATATTCTCTGTGGGATTCGACCCCAACCTTTGTTTGGGTTCTTTACTTGACAACGATCGCTTACGCTTCTTTAATTAGAAGTGTAGTTTGAGCGTTATCAAAAAGTGGCGCCATTGCCGGGGAATACGGTTTTTGATTAAGTCTGGTGTGTTTAGTTGACTTTTAGTCATAATTTCCTGCTTTTATTTTTGTTTGTTGTTTTTGTTTTTGGACAGGGCACTGGTTGTGCATGCCAAGTACCTGAGGTTCGGGGGAACAAATTTTACCTTACGACCCCGAACTTGCGAGAACATTGAGGCGGAATATGGCCGCACAATTAGACGCAGCGAGGATCGCTGCGGAACTGCAGGCCCAACAAAATTTGAATGCTGGTGGTCTGCAGGATGATGGTGTACGGAATGATGAGGAGCTTGATTTAGATGGAGCTTGCGCGACGGGCGCCATTATTGTTCCACCGTTACCGCCCGGAGCAAAGTTCAATATCACGAGCACGATGATTCAGTTGCTGAATTTGAGAGGTGTATTCCGTGGTGCCGCTGGTGATGATCCAAACCAGCACTTAATGAACTTCGTGGGGATCTGCAAATCATTTGAGCTGCCAGGCGTGAGTCAGACAGCGATCAGGCTCCGATTGTTTCCATTGTCTCTGTCTGATGAGGCAGCATTGTGGTTAACTGAGCTGACCCCCGACTCTATCGCAACGTGGGGAGAGTTGAGAGGAGCTTTCCTAGAAAGGTTCTTTCCTCCCTGTCGGATGATACAGTTGAGGGACGAGATTAGCAACTTCAGGCAGCAACCGCACGAAGCACTGCACGAGACTTGGTTGCGATTTAAGAATAAGCTGATACAGTGCCCCAACCATCAGCTGAACAACGAATTCTTGATGCAGACATTCTACAGGGCACTAAATTCGGCTACCAAGCCAACATTGGACAACGCAGCAGGTGGAGCGTTTATGGGTCGCACTTTTGCCGACGCCACAGCTATTTTGGACAGGCTCACCAAGACCAACAGGGCCTGGCACACACGAGATTCAGAGGTTGCAGCTAGCACCTATACAGTTGGTATGTCAGCTGAGCAGCGTAGGAAAGAAGAGGAGCGCGACCAAGACATGGCGCACCTGAAAACGCAGTTGGATCTCCTGACAAGGCACTTGACGTCAGGAAGTATAGAGAAGGTACAAGCTGTGGGTTCCCAAGGTACAGAGACTGAGGAGGCAAATTACTTGGGGGGTTTCCAGGCCAATGGCCAGGGAAACCAAGGTCGGAATTATCAGCGAGACAACCACTATGAGAAAAGTGGTTACAAAGATCGCGACCAAGGATGGAGGAACAACACCGATAGAGGTGGGTTGTATATACCACCTGGTAATCGGGATAAAACTGGCAGCGAAGCTGAGACGTCCAAACTTGAGAACATGATGGCGAAGATGCTGCTGAAGGTGGAATCAACTGACTCTGGGGTAAAGGCAATGCGGACTGAATTATCAACATTGAGTCAAGTAGTGGAGTCACACTCAACCGCGATCAAGCAACTGGAGCAGCAAGTGGGTCACATCTCGGCATCTCTAAACCCAAGGAAAACGGGTACCTTGCCGAGCGACACCACTCATCCGAGGAATGACGCAAGCTGTATGGCGATCATGACCAGAAGCGGTAGAACGTTACCGGAATCACAGCCGGTAGTTCAAACTCAAGGTAATTTTGCGGATGATGAAGAGGCGGTAGAGGAGGAAACTCCAAAGCCCGCGGAGAAATGCAAGGAAGCTGAAAAGCTTCCAACTATGATGTTTCGACACCCACCTCCTTTCCCCCAGCGGTTGAAGAAGAAAGCTGACGATGGTAAGTCCCTGAACTTCATGACCATGCTGAAACAGATTTCAATAAACATACCATTGGTGGAAGCGCTGGAACAAATGCCCGGGTATGCCAAGTTCATGAAGGACTTGATTACAAAGAAGAGGACGGTAAGTTTTGAGCCGGAAGACAACCTCCATCACTGCAGCGCGATTTCCTCTAGATCATTAGTGGAAAATAAAGGAGATCCAGGTGCGTTCACTGTTCCATGTACTATCGGGAAGCTCAACTTCGGAAGAGCTATGTGTGATCTTGGTGCTAGTATCAATTTGATGCCGCTAGCAGTGTATGAAAAATTGGGTTTGGGAGCTCCTAAACCAACGTCCATGAGAGTGATGATGGCGGACCGTTCGGTAAAGCGACCCGTAGGGATATTGTCTGATGTGCTGGTCAAGATTGGTAAGCTTATATTCCCGGCCGACTTTGTGATCTTGGATTGCGAAGTGGATTTCGAAGTTCCCATAATCTTGGGACGACCATTGCTAGCCACAGCAAGAGCATTGGTTGACATGGAGAAAAACGAACTGACCTTCCGATTGAACAATGAAGTGGTCAAGTTCGATGTGTCTAAATTGATGAAGCAACCAAGTGACATGAGGTGGTCGCGGTCATCAATGCCATTGAGGAACCTCCTGCGGATGTGCACCTTGAGGAGAAGAGTTTGGTCGAGACTCTAGCTGTTGTAAGAAGTATGGTGCGAGAGCGTAAACATGTAGAGGAAGGCGGTGAAATTAAATCTAGAAAACGAAAATACCGCAAGAGAATCTACAAAGAAAGAGCAAAGAAGTTGTCGCGACTAGCGATGGAGCCCAAAGAGAAAGCTGGAACGCCACACTCCATCGAGTTCTCTTGTTTTGGAGACCCTGGCGGTCTCCAACATCATTCCGGAATCTAAGTCATATCGACTTCACAGGTATTCCTTTATTCTCACAGTTTTTAGCTTTCGCATATATGCATTGGGGACAATGCATGAGTCTAAGTTGAGGGTGTTGGGAAACCTGTGAGTCACCACCGAGGGTTTTTGTTGCCGATTTCTTTTCCCTCCGGTGTGCTATCTAGTAGAACCGGCATGTTTAGGTTGTTATTTTAAATTAGTTTTTTTTAGTGTCTATAGCAAGCATGCGTTGTTCTTGTCTAAAAATGAGGCCCCTTAAAAAAAAAATTCTGGTTTTAAGCTTATGTTGAAACAATTGACTGTCTGGATCCTTGAATGTCATTGTGTGATTATGATGAGAATGAGTATGCTTAAGCTGAGCGGTTGTTTGATAGTTGGTAGCGATATAGTTTCTTGGTGCCAAGAGCGTGTGAGATTATTGTCATAAATTCTTACTCTGTGCATGCATCTAGAACTTGCCCGGTCTATTTTGTTAAGTTCGAAGTTTGGTTGCTTAGGAAATGATCACAGGCCCTTTTTGTGTGCAGTCCACTTAACCTAAAAGACCGTCCAAATATAAATAACCCCTTTGATCCCTGTTTGAGCCATAATTGACCTTGTTCTTTCAATAACCTGTCACCATTCATGTTTAACTTTGAATCCCTATTTTGGCCCTGGTCCTTCCTTGGACATCGTGCACCTCAACGTAGGCAATCAACCTAAGTTGAGGGTGGCTACTATAGAGGTAAACCCTGTTTTGGCCCTGGTCCTGCTATGGACATTGTGCACCTCAACGCAGGCAATCAGCTTAAGTTGAGGGTGGCTACTACAGAGGTGAATGATAAGAAAAAGAGGATGGAGATGGTTGGTTGTGAATAGAATGAAAAGTCCGGGTGTGTGCCTAAGAAAAGAAAAATAAAAAGAAGTGAAAAAGATTGAAAAAGTAATAAAAAGAATTGTCAAGATAAAGAGGCCGCACCCGTAGCTAGAAAGAAGGAAATAAAGAGGTGAATAAGGATGGACAAAGTAACGTTATGTGGTAAGAAGATGTCAGTAGTTCCAAGGAGGGCTTAGTCACTAACCCCTAAATGTATCATACCTGCACCCGAAGCCTCATTACAATCCAGTACAAGTCCTGTAGTGATCCTGAGCGGCTTTCTGAAAAAATGAAATAGAATAGTAAGGGCAAGCCTATGGTATCGCATGTGCATTGTTTGAAATCACTGTGAGTGTGAGCGCTTACCTAGTCCCAAATCTTGTGTGTGGGATTTCTTTGTGGTGAGGGCACCAATATGTCTATATTGTCTATTGATTGTTAGGATAGCTGCGCGTGTGTATGTAGAACGTTCTATCATATCAGAATGACATGTTTGGATCCTTGCAAGTTAGTGTTTCATACATTCGTGACACGAGGGAGCTTGATTTAATCGAATAAGTTTTGAATGACCATGAGTTGCTATAGACATGAGTATGTTTCTTAGTTGAGTCGTAGTATTGTTTTTATGTTATGTTGCTTGAGGACAAGCGAACGTTTTAAGTTGAGGGTGTTGATGTGACGCCATTTTACGTCACTTTCGACTCCTTTTTACTAAGAACAATCGTGCGTTTTCAAGCAACCGTTGTTGTTTTTGATGTTTTTATGTTGTATTTGTAGGAAATGGAAACAAACACGGAAACGGACGGAAATACGAGAAAAAGAGGATTCTGCCTAAGAGTGACGGCCTGAGTGACGGTCCGTCACACATGTGACGGTCCGTCACAGAGACCGTCGCATGGAGGCAGCAAAGGAGGCGGCACCACTGGTTAACAGTGACGGTCCAGGCGACGGTCCGTCACTGCCTTGACGGTCCGTCAGCCTGGCCGTCAAGTTAAGGCAGTGGCGTTAAGCGGCTGCCCGCGTTTTGGGGATTCCTAGCCCGTTTTGGATTTGGCTTCTATTACTCCTATAAATACCCTATGATAGGTTTATTTTATTTATCATTCACCCATTAGTTTAAAACACGTTTTTTAGTTATTTTGGAGAGCAAACAACACGGTTCATTTGTATTGAACTCGTGTTCTTGATTCGTTCGTGAGTTCTTGGTATTTCTTGTTCTTGGATATTGGAAGATTGATTGTTTCATTATATTGTAAGACTTTTCTTCCCTTTATTATGAATACAACTATTTTCTCTTCTTCTTCGAGCATGAGTAACTAAAACTCCCGCAACTAGGGTTGTGGGAGCCATGGCAAACGTAGCGATTTAGATTCCGGGTAGCGTTGGGTTCAATTTACATGTAGTCACGTTGTTAATCATACTTTATGTCACGTTTTCTAGTGGTTGTAAACATTAGAACATGCCTAGGTTTAATTTGCTTGAGTAAAGAGATTAAAACCGGGAAAACTTGATTAACAACAAGGATTCGAGACTACTAACTCTCGTCTAATGATTAATGCCGTAACTGGATTAAGCTACTTGATGTTAGGATTGAAAGCTAAAAAGCACATCTTTTCGAGGTCGAGAGAATAGAAAAGGAAATTTGTTTATTTGGTCGAGAGACGTTTAGACGATACAATTGACGCAATCACATCGTGACACGCATATAAAAAGAACCCGGTTAAGCCTAGAATCGACATTGTTACAATGCCATGGTGAACCCATCCCTAGTTCATTCTCTCCTACTGATTATTCTCTTACATTATTGTTGCTTTTGTTCACGTTGATTTCAAAACCCCCTTTTTATTTATTGGAAACGATTGACAACTAGTCACATAATTCACTAAAGTCTTAATCTTCACCATATTCTCTGTGGGATTCGACCCCAACCTTTGTTTGGGTTCTTTACTTGACAACGATCGCTTACGCTTCTTTAATTAGAAGTGTAGTTTGAGCGTTATCAAAAAGTTTACGTCACTTTCAACTCCTTTTTACTAAGAACAATCGTGCGTTTTCAAGCAACCGTTGTTGTTTTTGATGTTTTTATGTTGTATTTGTAGGAAATGGAAACAAACACGGAAACGGACGGAAATACGAGAAAAAGAGGATTCTGCCTAAGAGTGACGGCCTGAGTGACGGTCCGTCACACATGTGACGGTCCGTCACAGAGACCGTCGCATGGAGGCAGCAAAGGAGGCGGCACCACTGGTTAACAGTGACGGTCCAGGCAACGGTCCATCACTGCCTTGACGGTCCGTCAAGTTAAGGCAGTGGCGTTAAGCGGCTGCCCGCGTTTTGGGGATTCCTAGCCCGTTTTGGATTTGGCTTCTATTACTCCTATAAATACCCTATGATAGGTTTATTTTAATTATCATTCACCCATTAGTTAAAAACACGTTTTTTAGTTATTTTGGAGAGCAAACAACACGGTTCATTTGTATTGAACTCGTGTTCTTGATTCGTTCGTGAGTTCTTGGTATTTCTTGTTCTTGGATATTGGAAGATTGATTGTTTCATTATATTGTAAGACTTTTCTTCCCTTTATTATGAATACAACTATTTTCTCTTCTTCTTCGAGCATGAGTAACTAAAACTCCCGCAACTAGGGTTGTGGGAGCCATGGCTAAAGTAGCGATATAGATTCCGGGTAGCGACGGGTTCAATTTACATGTAGTCACGTTGTTAATCATACTTTATGTATGTTTTCTAAGTGGTTGTAAACTTAGAACATGCCTAGGTTTAATTTGCTTGAGTAAAGAGATTAAAACGCGGGAAAACTTGATTAACACAAGGATTCGAGACACTAACTTCTCGTCTAATGATAAATGCCGTAACTGGATTAAGCTACTTAGATGTTAGGATTGAAAAGCTAAAAAGCACATCTTTTTCGAGGTCGAGAGAATAGAAAAGGAAAATTTGGTTAATTTGTTTATTTGGTCGAGAGACGTTTAGACGATACAATTGACGCAATCACATCGTGACACGCATGTAGAAAGAACCCGGTTAAGCCTAGAATCGACATTGTTACAACGCCATGGTGAAATCATCCCTAGTTCATTCTCTCCTACTGATTATTTCTCTTACATAATTGTTGCTTTTGTTCACGTTGATTACAACACCCCCCCTTTAATTACCGGAAATAATTGACGACTAGTCACATAATTCACTAAAGTCTTAATCTTCACCATATTCTCTGTGGGATTCGACCCCAACCTTTGTTTGGGTTCTTTACTTGACAACGATCGCTTACGATTCTTTAATTAGAAGTGTAGTTTGACCGTTATCAAAAAGTGGCGCCGTTGCCGGGGAATACGGTTTTTGATTAAGTCTGGTGTGTTTAGTTGACTTTTAGTCATAATTTCCTGCTTTTATTTTTGTTTGTTGTTTTTGTTTTTGGACAGGGTACAGGTTGTGCATGCCAAGTACCCGAGGTTCGGGGGAACAAATTTTACCTTACACCCCCGAACTTGCGAGAACATTGAGGCAGAATATGGCCGCACAATTAGACGCAGCAAGGATCGCTGCAGAACTGCAGGCCCAACAAAATTTGAATGCTGGTGGTCTGCAGGATGATGGTGTACGGAATGATGAGGAGCTTGATTTAGATGGAGCTGGCGCGACGGGCGCCATTATTGTTCCATCGCTACCGCCCGGAGCAAAGTTCAATATCACGAGCACGATGATTCAGTTGCTGAATTTGAGAGGTGTATTCCGTGGTGCCGCTGGTGATGATCCAAACCAGCACTTAATGAACTTCGTGGGGATCTGCAAATCATTTGAGCTGCCAGGCGTGAGTCAGACAGCGATCAGGCTCAGGTTGTTTCCATTGTCCCTGTCTGATGAGGCAGCATTGTGGTTAACTGAGCTGACCCCCGACTCTATCGCAACGTGGGGAGAGTTGAGAGGAGCTTTCCTAGAAAGGTTCTTTCCTCCCTCTCGGATGATACAGTTGAGGGACGAGATTAGCAACTTCAGGCAGCAACCGCACGAAGCACTGCACGAGACTTGGTTGCGATTTAAGAAGAAGTTGATACAGTGCCCCAACCATCAGCTGAACAACGAATTCTTGATGCAGACATTCTACAGGGCACTAAATTCGGCTACCAAGCCAACATTGGACAACGCAGCAGGTGGAGCGTTTATGGGTCGCACTTTTGCCGACGCCACAGCTATTTTGGACAGGCTCACCAAGACCAACAGGGCCTGGCACACACGAGATTCAGAGATTGCAGCTAGCACCTATACAGTTGGTATGTCAGCTGAGCAGCATAGGAAAGAAGAGGAGCGCGACCAAGACATGGCGCACCTGAAAACGCAGTTGGATCTCCTGACAAGGCACTTGACGTCAGGAAGTATAGAGAAGGTACAAGTTGTGGGTTCCCAAGGTACAGAGACTGAGGAGGCAAATTACTTGGGGGGTTTCCAGGCCAATGGCCAGGGAAACCAAGGTCGGAATTATCAGCGAGACAACCACTATGAGAAAAGTGGTTACAAAGATCGCGACCAAGGATGGAGGAACAACACCGATAGAGGTGGGTTGTATATACCACCTGGTAATCGGGATAAAACTGGCAGCGAAGCTGAGACGTCCAAACGTGAGAACATGATGGCGAAGATGCTGCTGAAGGTGGAATCAACTGACTCTGGGGTAAAGGCAATGCGGACTGAATTATCAACATTGAGTCAAGTAGTGGAGTCACACTCAACCGCGATCAAGCAACTGGAGCAGCAAGTGGGTCATATCTCGGCATCTCTAAACCCAAGGAAAACGGGTACCTTGCCGAGCGACACCACTCATCCGAGGAATGACGCAAGCTGTATGGCGATCATGACCAGAAGCGGTAGAACGTTACCAGAATCACATCCTGTAGTTCAAACTCAAGGGAATGTTGCGGATGATGAAGAGGCGGTAGAGGAGGAAACTCCAAAGCCCGCGGAGAAACGCAAGAAAGCTGAAAAGCTTCCAACTATGATGTTTTGACACCCACCTCCTTTCCCCCAGCGGTTGAAGAAGAAAGTTGACGATGGTAAGTTCCTGAACTTCATGACCATGCTGAAGCAAATTTCAATAAACATACCATTGGTGGAAGCGCTGGAACAAATGCCCGGGTATGCCAAGTTCATGAAGGACTTGATTACAAAGAAGAGGACGGTAAGTTTTGAGCCGGAAGACAACCTCCATCACTGCAGCGATATTTCCTCTAGATCATTAGTGGAAAAGAAAGGAGATCCAGGTGCGTTCACTGTTCCATGTACTATCGGGAAGCTCAACTTCGGAAGAGCTATGTGTGATCTTGGTGCTAGTATCAATTTGATGCCGCTAGCAGTGTATGAAAAATTGGGTTTGGGAGCTCCTAAACCAACGTCCATGAGAGTGATGATGGCGGACCGTGCGGTAAAGCGACCCGTAGGGATATTGTCTGATGTGCTGGTCAAGATTGGTAAGCTTATATTCCCGGCCGACTTTGTGATCTTGGATTGCGAAGTGGATTTCGAAGTTCCCATAATCTTGGGACGACCATTGCTAGCCACAGCAAGAGCATTGGTTGACATGGAGAAAAATGAACTGACCTTCCGATTGAACAATGAAGTGGTCAAGTTCGATGTGTCTAAATTGATGAAGCAACCAAGTGACATGAGAGTGGTCGCGGTCATCAATGCCATTGAGGAACCTCCTGCGAATGTGCACCTTGAGGAGAAGAGTTTGGTCGAGACTCTAGCTGTTGTAAGAAGTATGGTGCGAGAGCGTAAACATGTAGAGGAAGGCGGTGAAATTAAATCTAGAAAATGAAAACACCGCAAGAGAATCTACAAAGAAAGAGCAAAGAAGTTGTCGCGACTAGCGATGGAGCCCAAAGAGAAAGCTGGAACGCCACACTCCATCGAGTTCTCTTGTTTTGGAGACCCTGGCGGTCTCCAACATCATTCCGGAATTTGAGTCATATCGACTTCACAGGTATTCCTTTATTCTCACAGTTTTTAGCTTTCATATCTATGCATTGGGGACAATGCATGAGTCTAAGTTGAGGGTGTGGGGAAACCTGTGAGTCACCACCGAGGGTTTTTGTTGTCGATTTCTTTTCCCTCCGGTGTGCTATCTAGTAGAACCGGCATGTTTAGGTTGTTATTTTAAATTTTTTTGTTTTTTTTAGTGTCTATAGTGATGAGCATGGCGTTTTTCTTGGCTAAAACGAGGCCCCTTTAAAAATTTTCTGGTTTTGTACTTATGTTGAAACAATTGACTGTCTGGATCTTTAGATGTCATTGTGTGAATATGATAGAATGAGTATGCTTAAGCCGAGCGGTTGTTTGATAGTTGGTAGCGATATGGTTTCTTGGTGCTAAGAGTGTGTGAGATTAATTGTTATAAATTCTTACTTTGTGCATGCATCTAGAACTTGCCCGGTCTATTTTGTTAAGTTTGAAGTTTGGTTGCTTAGGAAAGGATCACAGGCCCTTTTTGTGTGCAGTCCACTTAACCTATAAGACCGTCCAAACGCAAATAATCCCTTTGATCCCTGTTTGAGCCATAATTGACCGTGTTCTTTCAATAACCTGTCACCGTTCCTGTTTAACTTTGAATCCCTATTTTGGCCCTGGTCCTTCCTTGGACATCGTGTACCTCAACTCCGGCAATCAGCCTAAGTTGAGGGTGGCTATTATAGAGGTAAACCCTGTTTTGGCCCTGGTCCTGCCATGGACATCGTGCACCTCAACGCAGGCAATCAGCCTAAGTTGAGGGTGGCTACTACAGAGGTGAATGATAAGAAAAAAAGAGGAGGGAGAAGATTGGTTGTGAATAGAATGAAAATTCGGGTGTGGGCCTAAGAAAACAAAAATAAAAAGAAGTGAATAAGGATGGACAAAGTAAAGTTTGTGGTAAGAAGACGTCGGTAGTTCCAAGGAGGGCTTAGTCACTAACCCCTAAATGTATCCTACCTGCACCCGAAGCATCATTACAAGCCTAAACAAGTCCTGTAGTGATCCTGAGTAGCTTTCTGAAGAACCGAAATAGAATAGTAAGGGCAAGCCTATGGTATCGCATGTGCATTGTTTGAAATCGTTTGTGAGTGTGAGCGCTTACCTAGTCCCAAATCTTGTGTGTGGGATTTCTTTGTGGTGAGGGCACCAAGATGTCTATATTGTCTATTGATTGTTAGGATAGCTGCGTGTGTGTATGCATGATATTCTATCATATCGGAATGACATGTTTGGATCCTTGCAAGTTAGTGTTTCATACATTCGTGTGCTACGAGGGAGCTTGATTTAATTGAATAAGTTTTGAATGACCATGAGTTGCTATAGACATGAGTTGTTTCTTAGTTGAGTCGTCGTATTGTTTTTATGTCATGTTGCTTGAGGACAAGCGAAGGTTTTAAGTTGAGGGTGTTGATGTGACGCCATTTTACGTCACTTTTGACTCCTTTTTACTAAGAACAATCGTGCGTTTTCAAGCAATCATTGTTGGTTTTGATGTTTTTATGTTGTATTCGTAGGAAATGGAAACAAACACGGAAACGGACCGAAATACGAGGAAAAGAGGATTCTGCCTAAGAGTGACGGCCTGAGTGACGGTCCATCACACATGTGACGGTCCGTCACAGAGACCGTCGCATGGACGCAGCAAAGGAGGCGGCACCACTGCCTAGCAGTGACGGTCCAGGCGACGGTCCGTCACTGCCTTGACGGTCCGTCA
Source organism: Jaltomata sinuosa (assembly GCA_003996215.1). NCBI lineage: Eukaryota > Viridiplantae > Streptophyta > Magnoliopsida > Solanales > Solanaceae > Jaltomata > Jaltomata sinuosa. The sequence continues at coordinate 224,379 of QJPP01007004.1, read as the reverse complement.
GCCTGGCCGTCAAGTTAAGGCAGTGGCGTTAAGCGGCTGCCCGCGTTTTGGGGATTCCTAGCCCGTTTTGGATTTGGCTTCTATTACTCCTATAAATACCCTATGATAGGTTTATTTTAATTAATTATTCACCCATTAGTTTAAAACACGTTTTAGTTATTTTTGAGAGCAAACAACACGGTTCATTTGTATTGAACTCGTGTTCTTGATTTGTTCGTGAGTTCTTGGTATTTCTTGTTCTTGGATATTGGAAGATTGATTGTTTCATTATATTGTAAGACTTTTCTTCCCTTTATTATGAATACAACTATTTTCTCTTCTTCTTCGAGCATGAGTAACTAAAACTCCCGCAACTAGGGTTGTGGGAAGCCATGGCTAAAGTAGCGATATAGATTCCGGGTAGCGACGGGTTCAATTTACATGTAGTCACGTTGTTAATCATACTTTATGTCACGTTTTCTAGTGGTTGCAAACATTAGAACATGCCTAGGTTTAATTTGCTTGAGTAAAGAGATTAAAACCGGGAAAACTTGATTAACAACAAGGATTCGAGACTACTAACTCTCGTCTAATGATTAATGCCGTAACTGGATTAAGCTACTTGATGTTAGGATTGAAAGCTAAAAAGCACATCTTTTCGAGGTCGAGAGAATAGAAAAGGAAATTTGTTTATTTGGTCGAGAGACGTTTAGACGATACAATTGACGCAATCACATCGTGACACGCATATAGAAAGAACCCGGTTAAGCCTAGAATCGACATTGTTACAACGCCATGGTGAACTCATCCCTAGTTCATTCTCTCCTATTGATTATTCTCTTACATTATTGTTGCTTTTGTTTACGATTTGTTCACAAAACCCCCCCTTTTTATTTATCGAAAACAATTGATCACTAGTCATCTACTTCACTAAAGTCTTAATCTTCACCATATTCTCTGTGGGATTCGACCCCAACCTTGTTGGGTTCTTTACTTGACAACGATCGCTTACGCTTCATTAATTTGAGGTATAGTTTGAGCGTTATCAATCACTACAGGACCTTTTTTTGGCTTGTAATGAGGCTTCGGGTGCAGGTAGGATACGTTTGGGGAATAGTGACTAAACCCTCCTTGGAATCACCGACCTACTATTTCCACTTAACTTTACTCTGTCCATCCTTATTCACCTTTTTATTCCCTTCTTTCTAGCTACAGGTGCGACCTCTTTATTTTGACAATTCTTTTTATCTCTTTTTCGTTCTTTTTCATCTCTTTTGGTTTCTTTTTTTTTCTTTTCTTAGACACACACCCGACATTTTCATTCTATCCACAACCAATCTTATCCATCCTATTTTTCTTATCATTTACTTCTATAGTAGCCACCCTCAACTTAGGCTGATTGCCTGAGTTGAGGTGCACGATGTCCAAGGAAGGACCAGGGCCAAAATAGGGATTCAAAGTTAAAAAGGAACGGTGACAGGTTATTGAAAGAATAGGGTCAATTATGGCTCAAACAGGGATCAAAGGGATTATTTGCATTTGGATGGTCTTATAGGCTAAGTGGACTACACACAAAAAGGGCCTGTGATCCTTTCCTAAGCAACCAACTTCAAACTTAACAAAATAGATCGGGCAAGTTCTAGATGCATGCACAGAGTAAGAATTTATAACAATAAGCTCACACACACATGGCACCAAGAAAGCATACCACTACCAACTATCAAAACATTAGCTCGGCTTAAGCATACTTATTAAAATCATAACCACACAATGACATTCAAGGATCCAGAACAGTCAATCGTTTCAACATAAGTAAAAAATCAACTTTACTTTTTCAGAGGGGGCACCTTTTAGTTCAACTTTGCAAAAAGCCATGCTTGCTATTGACACCAGGAGACAACACAAACAAAATTTAAAATGACAACCTAAACATGCCGGTTCTACTAGATAGCACACCGGAGGAAAAAGAAACACGGCAACAAAAACCCTCGGTGGTGAACGACTCACAGGTATCCCAACACCCTCAACTTAGACTCATGCATTGTCCCCAATGCATACATGTGAAAGCTAAAACCGTGAGAGAAAGGAATACCTGTGAATCCTGTGAGACTCAGAGTCTAGCATGATGTTGGAGACCGCCAGGGTCTCCGAAGCAGGCAAAATCGATGGAATAGGTGCAAGCTACACCATCCTGTTGAGCTCCAACTTTCTCTTTTATCGGCTCTGCAGCTAGTCGCGATAACTTCTTTACTCTTTCTAACTCTTTTTCTTTGCTGGTTTTCTTGCGGTGTTTTCTTTTCCTTGATTTGTCCTTCAGCAGGCAGCTACTAGCGTGGCTGATTTGGAGATGGATTTATATACCGCCTTCCTCTGTAGGTTTCTCTTCTTGTGATCGCAACATCATTCTCATAACAGCTAGAGTCTCGACACAACCCTTCTCCGCAATATGCACCTCCGTAAGGGCTTCATCAACAATATTTATAACCGAGACCACTCTCATGTCTCTTGGTGGCTTCATCAATTTACACGCATCAAAATTGACCAATTCATTGTTTAATATGAATGTCAGTTCGTTTCTTTCCATGTCGACCAACACTCTTGCAGTGGCTAACAATAGTCGTCCCAAGATTATGGGAACTTCAAAGTCCACTTCGCAATCTAAGATCACAAAGTCAGCCGGGAAAATAAACTTACCAACCTTTACCAGCACATCAGACAATATTCCCACCTGTCCCTTTACTGAACGGTCAGCCATTAACACCCTCAAGGTAGTTGGTTTGGGCGCTCCTAAACCCAATTGTTTATAGACTGCCAGCGGCATCAAGTTGATGCTAGCACCAAGATCACACAAGGCTTTTTCAAAGTGCAATTTCCCAATAGTACAGGGAACAGTAAAAGCACCTAGATCTTCCTTCTTTTCCACTAACGATCTTGAAGAAATAGCACTGCAGTGGTGGAGGTCATCTTCTGGTTCAAAGCTCACTGTCCTCTTCTTGGTAATCAAGTCCTTCATGAACTTGGCATATCCGGGCATTTGTTCAAGAGCGTCCACCAATGGGATGTTCACTGATATCTGCTTGAGCATGGTCATGAAATTTAGGAACTTGCCATCTTCCACTTTCTTCTTCAAACGTTGTGGGAAAGGAGGCGGTGGCCGAGGCATCATAGTTGGAAGTTTTTCAACTTCCTTGCTTTTATCCGAGGGCCTTTTCGTACCATCCTCTGCCACATTTTCATCCGCATCATCACCTTTCTGAGTCTGAATTACCGGATGTGATTCCCATAATATTTTACCGCTTCTTGTAGTGATCGCTATACAGCTCGCGTCATTCCTCGGGTTTTGAATGGTGTCACTCGGCAAGGTCCCGGTCTTCCTTTGATTTAGAGACGCCGAGATTTGACTCACTTGCTGCTCTAATTGCTTGATCGAAGTGGAATGTGAATCCACTACCTGACTCATTGCTGATAATTCAGTCCTCATCTCCTTTACCCCAGCGTCCATAGATTCCACCTTCAGCAGCATCCTGGCCATCATGTTCTCTAGTTTGGACGTCCCTGTCTCATTAGCTTTGTCATAATTCCCAGGTGGTACATACAACCCTCCTCCATCAGTTTTATTTTTCCAGTTCCCATGATCGCGGTCTCTGTAGCCAGCTTTTTCATAGTAGTTGTCCCTCTGATAGTTTCGACCTTGGTTTCCCTGACCATTGGCCTGGAAACCACCCAAATAATTTGCCTCCTCATCAGGTTCAAACTCTACTGCTCTACCTTGGGAACCCACAGCTTTCAGTTTCTCAATACCTCCTGACAACAAATGCTTTGTCAGTAGGTCCATTTGCGTCTTCAGATGGGCCATATCTTGGTCCCGCTCTTCCTCCTTCCTGTGCTGCTCTGCTGGCATACCAACTGCATAAGTGCTAGCTTCTACCTCTGTATCACGTGTATGCCAGGCCTTGTTGGTTTTGGTGAGCCTGTCCAAAATAGTTGTGGCCTCAATAAAAGTGAGACCCATAAATGCTCCACCTGCTGCGTTATTCAATATCGGCTTGGTAGCCGAATTCAGTGCCCTGTAGAACGTCTGCATCAAAAAATCTTCGGTCAACTGATGGTTTGGGCATTGTGTCAGCTTTTTCTTGAACCGCAACCAAGTCTCATGTAACGCCTCATGAGGTTGTTGTCTGAAGTTGCTAATTTCATCCCTCAACTGTATCATCCTAGAGGGAGGAAAGAACCTTTCTAGGAAAGCTCCTTTCAACTCTCCCCAGGTTGTGATAGAGTCAGGGGTAAGCTCTGTCAACCATAATGCTGCCTCATCAGACAGAGACAGCGGAAATAACATGAGCCTGATCGCTGTCTAACTTACTCCAGGCAATTCGAACGACTTGCAGATACCCACAATATTCATCAGGTGTCGGTTTGGATCATCACCAGCAACACCACGGAACACTCCTCTCAAATTCAACAGCCAAATCATTGTGCTAGTAATGTTGAACTTGGTCCTAGGCGCTAGCGGAGGAAACGCAATAGCGCCCGTGGCACCAACTCCATCTAAGTCGACCTCCTCCTCATTGAACTCAATATCATCCTCAAGACCAACATCATTCAAATATTGTTGGGCTTGCTGAGCTGCAGCGAGTCTCGCTGCCTCTTGTTGTTGTACATTCATGTTTCGTCTTATCGTTCTTGCGAGCTCGGGGTCGTAGGGTAATATTGGTTCACCCGAGCGTCGGGTACTTGGCATGCACAACTATGTATCCTGTAACAAACAAAAACAACCAATAAAAGTAAAAGCAGGAAATATGACTAAGAGTCAAATAAACACACCGGACTTAATAAACAACCGTTCTTCCCCGGCAACTGCGCCAAAATTTGATACGCCCAAATTACAACTCCAATTACGAAGCATAAGCGGTTGTCGTCAAATATAGAACCCAACTAATGTTGGGGTCGATCCCACAGGGAATAAGGTGCAAATTAAGTCGTTAGTGAATTAAATGACTAGTAATCAATAGTTTCCGGTAAATTGGGGGGGTTTGTGTGAACAATATTTGATCAAAGCAAATAATAATGTACGATTAATAATCAATATGAGAGTGAACTAGGGAAGTGTTCACCATGGCGTCGTAACAATGTCGACTCAAAGCTTAACCGGGTCCTTTCTATATGCATGTCACGATGTGATTGAATTAATGGTATCATCTAAACGTTTTTCAACCAAATAGTCGAATTTCCTTTTCAATTCTCTCGAACTTGAAAAGGTGAGCTTGCTTATTTCAATCCTAAAACATCAAGTAGATTAATCTAGTTACAGCATTAATCATAAGATGAGAGTTGGTAGTCTCGAATCCTCGTAGCTAATCAAATTTCCCGATTTTAATCTCTTTACTCAAGCAAATTAAACCTAGGCATGTCCTAATGTTTGCAACCACTAGAAAACGTTAATAATGAATGATTAACAACGTGACAACATAAAGATTGAACCCTACGCTACCCGAAGTCTATATTGCTACTTTCACCATGGGTCCCACAACCCTAGTTGTGGGCAGTTAGTTACTCATGCTATTAGGAGAAGAGAAGAAAATCATATTCAAAATAGAAAGAAGAGATTCTTATGATATATGAACACAAGTTTCAATTATCCAAGAACAAGAAAACAAGATCCCAAGAACAATGGAAGAATATGATGAAGAAGAAGACAAACGTGTTTGTCGTATTTCTTCCTCTCAAAAGTCGCTCAAAAATATCCTAGAACTATTGGGTAATGAATAATAAAATAACCTTAACACAAGGTATTTATAGTAGTGCAGGAAATTAAGTCCAAAAATAAAACGTTCGGAATCCGCATCGCGTTGACGACCCACCCTGACGGACTATCACAGGCGTGACTGGCCGTCACGGTGGCTGTCACCACTAGGCAGTGTTGCTGCCTCACTTGACGGTCATCTTGATGGACCGTCACCTTGGTGACTGGCCATCACGGTGGCCGTCACTCTTATCCAGAGGCTCTTTTTACTCGTATTTCCTTCCGTTTCTATGTTTGTCTCTCTTTCCTGCAAACATAACATAAAACATCAAAAACGACGATGGTTGCTTGAGAACTTACGGTTATTCTTAGTTTAAAAGAGTCAAATGTGCCGTAGAATGGCGACACATCATATGTACAACCCTTATTTGAGATAGAAAGGTTGAGGCCAAGATTTTTAGGTAAGGGTAATCCTTAGACTATAGAAGGAAGTATATATTCAGATTAACTCCTAGAGTAATGTTTCCTTTGTTAGATTAAAATGATCATAGTTTTGTTTATAGGTTAGCGAGAGGTCCACAGACTTAGAACGTAGCATGAACCTAAGGAGGAGATGGTCGGATGTAGAATCAGTCAGATTTTGGAGACTCGGGTAGTGCTGCTAATGGGTGTACGAATAAAGTTAGGATGGGTGCAGAGACTTATTTCTATCCTAGCATCTTAAGTATGTTTCCCTCATTAAAATACCTCATTCATGTCTTGTATTCCAGTGCCATGTTCTTAATTTAAATTCACGGACTTCATGCAGATTCACATCCATACTCAACTCCCAGAACAAACTAAAATTACTCCAGACAGCGATTCCAGTCTTAATCTATGATTCTACAAATTCCAGCTTTATACCATGATACTTGTCATAAATGAAAGATCATGTCTCACACTATGCTTAGCTCTATATACTCAGTTCTCAAGATATGCCGTAATGACTAATGAAATCATGCTACATCATGTATATGCTTATACCAAATTTCTCAAATAATTCATGCTTGTAAATTCCTTACTCTAACCATGCTTTATATGTCCAGGATGTGAGACACTCATGCTCTTTTCACTTGACTTCTCAAACCCAACCTTGAGTGGCTAGATCAAACTAAGTATAAGTCAAGACCAATCAGTATTCCTTTATTTGTGATGCTCATTCTCCCACTCTATTCTCTCAGTGATCTTGGCTTGTGTTGTCATAGCTGTTAGTAGAGGAAGCTAAGTAGTAGCCTACATGGGAAATAGTAGGTTGTAAGCGTGGAAGAAAAGTTAGGAGAGGATTATTCATGTGAAATAGTTAGATGAGGAATTTTGGTATGTCCCTTTATAGGAGTTCTTCAAGTTACAGTTCCTAGATATGCTAGAAGAGAGGAGAAGTCGTGGATAGTATGAGCTACAAACCATAGGGTGATCATAGTGATAGGCTTAAAAGTTGTGATGAAATACATGTGGGCTTTTGCTTTGTGTGCCTAGTGACCCATTGATTAGAGCTCAAGCTTAGTTGATTTTCGTGATAAGGAGGAATATCATTCTTGGGAGGTAACTCTAGATGTAAGAGATTTAGTTAAGATAGGCTTGAACATAGTTAAAGTAGGTAGTTAGACTCAGACCTTAGTATTCATAGGAGTTAGTGTAGTTAAAAGGTGTTTCTAAGCTTAAGAGTTGTCAACCGTAGTGATTAAGGCAAGAATAGTCTTTTCTTACTCCTAGCCCAGGGTGCCCATATCTTAGGTCCAGTAACTTCAGCTTGCAAGAATACTAGACTCCTCATATCAGATCAGTTCAGACCTATCGATAATCATTCCTAAGGTTAGAAGGCCCTGCATTCAGTTTAGTCCAAGGTAGTAAGTTCAGTTTAAAAGAGAATGGTTTCCTCGTATAGTTACCCCTCTCAGTTTGACATCCTTTTCAGTTATCTATTATTTCTAAGAATGCGCTTGTTCCTTATGAGTTTCAGCTGAGACACTACTCTTAATCCAGATCAGTTATTATGTTAGCCATTCAGTCTCATACACCATCATTTGTTCTCATGCCCTCAGTATGCTTACATGCCTCATGAATTCAGCTCAGTTTATAATTCAATCAGAGATTAGTTATCATGTAAATACTTCAGATTAAAAACTTAGTTGATAGAATTACAACCCTTTCCCCCTCCACTCTCAACTTAGAAGTCTTCATTCGAGGGCGAATGATCCCAAGAGGGAGATATTGTAACACCCCAAAAATTCTAAGCCAAATCTGAACCGTCTTTCATGTGTTGTTAGACCCGAACTAGATAAATTTTATATGTATCTAAGTATTAAGACCTATTCTTAAGTTTTAAAGGTGTATTAGATATGAATAAGGGTCATAAAGAACTTCTAGCTCAAAGTTGAGTTGAAAGCTTCCTTACTGATTGAGTTTTAGTGTAAGATTTTTCAAGGGTCAACTTCAAACGATCAAAACTCCTAGAATATAAAGAGTTAGGTAGCCTAGTACCCACCAAATTAAAGGTCTTTGAATCTTCTTTCTAACGCTACCAACCGTGCATTAATCCGAATTCAGATGAAAAAGTTATCAGTGTTTTACTAAATTGTGTCAGTCAGTCAAAATGACAGACAACAACCACGAGAAGGTTCCACGGGTCGTGGAAGTTTCCACAGGTTGTGAAACCAACTCGTGGAAATTAGTTTTTTACCTGAAAATCACGAGAATGTTCCACGGGTCATGGAAGTTTCCACGGGTTGTGAAATCAACTCGTGAAAATCAGTCCAGAGCCCTGAAAAGTCCCTTGAAACCACGACTTCCATTCCACGGACCGTGATTCATTCCACGGGCCGTGATTTGTGTCCGTGGAAGCCTTTGAAGAAATTTTTTGAAGTTTTTAAATTCTTTTCCCAGAGGTATTTTGGTAATTTTCCACTTTTTTAACTCCTAAGTTAAGTCATTTTTGGTAAATTAGAAGGGGTTTTATCCCCACTTAGCCTCGGTTCTCTTCCATTCTCTCAATCAAGTTCCAAGAGAAGAAAAGGGTCTCCATTCTCCAAGCTTCAAGCTAAGGGATTCCATCTTCAAGTCTCCATCCTCAAGTCCCAAGTTAGGAAAGCTTTAATAGAGGTATGTGGGTATTCAATAAGGGAATTCCTTCACCCTTATGCCCAAAACCCCAATCTTCTAAATTGATTTTATGAATTTTAAATTAGGGTTTTTACCCAATTCTCATGTGTTCTTCTATAAATTATTTTCTCATGATTCTTCTATGGATTCTAACACTAAATTGCATGATTTTTTTTCATGGGTTTTTATAAAAGTTTCCTATTCATGATTTTAAGGCTAATCCTTATCCAGTTTATGAAACTTGGGTTCTTACCTAAATTGGGAAAAATTTATGAGTTCAGTTTTAAAGCATAAGTTCATGGTTTCTCTTTACGTATCTATGATTTAATTGAAGTTCCTTAGTTGATTTCAAAGACCCATATGTTGATGGTGATTTTTAGCATGATCTCATCGAATTACATGTTTTCAAGCAAATTTAGCATGTTTAGATAACATGGCCTCTATTATCATGAAATTGCATGCCTAATTCTTCAAGTTATGAATTTAGAAAGAAAAGTATGTTTTGAATTATGGCTATGCTAAGTTTTAAGGATTTTGAAGTATGAACAATATGACATATGATATGTCTCTATGTTTTATGAAAGGTTTGGTATCTAGATGTGCCTACCTAAGCTATTAGAATTGCATGATGCCCGATGTGTTTTCATGCTTTTCAAACAAGATTTAGCATGATATTGTTCCACTAAGAAATTATGAGCTATATGTATATGTTTTGGGAGTAGTATTTAGCACCGAGCGACAAGGGTTCGATTACCCAAGTCCAAAACTACGTTGCCAGCGTAGGTAATGAAATAAAATTCCCTATGGGCTTATGAGAGTGGTACCACATATTGATCATGGTGTCATGTTCTTAGCGGACATTAGGACAGCTTTGCCAACTAGGGTTATAAAGTTGGATATGGTGACTCATTCTTTGGCACGGTTCAAGTCATCTTTGCTAACTAGGGTTATATAGTTAGATTTCATGTAGCTCGCATGGTCTATTGTCGATTATAAGAAAGTCCCGTAAGAAAGTTTTAATGCATCAGGTTATCTATTTTATGACTTAAGCTTTACTTATGGTATTTTTTCACATAAGTTAGTTTTCAGGAAAAAAATGTATTGTCTCATTGCCTTCAGATTTCAGACTTACTACTTATGATTTATGACTTTGACTTTGTTTTCAGCTTATGTTATTGCTTTGAGTCATTATATTACAGATTTTACTATTATCATATGATTTCAGCTTCAAGGATATTTTAAGCATGTTTTATCACAAATTATGCATGATCTCAGTTTTAAGCATGCTTCCAAGTATATTTCATCATATCACATGCATATCTCACATACTCGGTACATCATATAGTACTGACGCATATTTGTGCTGTATCTTCTTGATGATGTAGACTCAGGTTCCCTCCCTCAGGCACGCGTTTAGAGACTGCAGGCCATTCCAGCCAGTGTTGGTGAGTCCTCATTATTCGAGGGCTAGTTATGATCTTAGTATTCTGTATGGTTGTTTACTTGCGTACTTTGAGTTAGCTAGGGTCTTGTCCTAGCAACTCTTTATGTCATGTATAGAGGATTTTCAGACATAGACAATATTCGAGTCTCTAGTTTGGATTATGTTTCTTATTGACATCACCATTTATGGACTGGGTTGCCTAGCTTTCTATTTATGCTTCCGCTATATTTCCTCGTGTATGCCTATGTTATGCTATGACCAAGGGTTAACTTGGGGCACTTATGGTCTCGAGTCCCGTATTACGTCTAGGGGGAACCTCGGGGTGTGACAATTGCCACCGGAAAAAGTAGGCAAATTTAAGGTTTGGCGGCTATAGGGTTTTTTGGTGAGAGCATTTTAGTGCAACCACTGAAAAACTTGAAACATAATTTAAGAGAATAAATAAATTTTTATATCTTATGATCTTGAACGATAGATAGATAGAATGTACAAAAATATTTTTTAATCTTGTAGTCTTAAACATGTCATATGAAGAGTTAAAATTAAAGAATTGTCAAAACAAAAGGAGATATTATTTTTTGAAAATAGCCTAAAAAGAAAAGTAAGACAAACCAATAGGGATTATACAATAATAACAACATATCTAGTGTAATTCTACAAGTGGGATTTGGAGAGGGTATAGGATATGCAACCTTGCCTTTACTTTTGTGGGCTATATAGGTTGTTTCCGATAGATCTTCATCTCAAAGAATTTTTTTTTAAAATAATGCTGCAGAAAAATATTACGGTAAAATAGCAAGATACAAAGCAATGAAGTAAAAAATAAAAATACACCTTGAAGAATAAGAAACTATGTGATTACTAAATAATACTCTTGTTGTCTCAATTTATGTGGAACCCTTTTCTTTTTAGTCTATCTTAAAAAGAATGTCAATTTATATAATTATAAATAATTTAATTTTAAAATTTTCTTTTTACCTTTAATGAAATAATTTATAGTCACACAAATATCTAAGGTTTGCTTTAGACCACAAGTTCTGAAATGTTTTTTTTTTTTGAAATATTATACCAAGTCAAATGGTGTCACATAAATTAAGACGAAGGAAGTACTACTAATAAGGAGGCTAGCTCTCTGCCTCTCCCATATAAAGTGCAATAATATTTTGATACCTACTAACTTTCTACTCTAATGCTCGACCTCAATACCTTGATATCTCGGGTCTTTTTCTCAGTAAGATGAAGTTGTGTCATGTCATGTTTAATCACCTCATTCCAGTTCTTCTTCGGTTTATATCTACCTCTCATAACTCATGTTGCAGCCAATCTCTCACCCTTTCTTACTGAAGCACCACCTCCTTCTCCCATGCCTGAATCATCACAGTCTCACTTCCCTCATCTTGTCATCCGCGGAGGCCACTTTACCCTGTCTCGTGTAATTTCGTTCCTAATCATATCTCTCTTAGTATATCTATATATTCATATGTGCATGCTCATTTCTGCTACATTCATAAGACTGATAAGCACTCTTCTTTATACAACAATATTGGTCTAACCATCATTCTATAGAACTTACCTTTAAGCCTTGGCGACACATTCTTATCACATAGTATCCCACACATGAGCCTCTATTTCACCCACTCTACTATGATATGATGTGTATATCATCATCAATCTCTCCTTCTCCTTAAAGTATAGACTCAAGATACTTGAAACTTTCTATCTTGGTATGACTTGTGTATTTATCGTCAGTTCCACCTCCGCCTCATCCGTTACTTCATTGGACTTGTACTCTAGGTACTTAGTTTTAGTTGTACTTAATCTGAAATATTGGTTATCACAAACACATAAGCCCAACTGGATCAAATTATATGTTACTCCCTCTGTGTTAATTTATGTAACACTCTTTCCTTTTAGTTAAAAAAATGATATTATAGACAATAAAATTTGTGTTGAGAATATAATAATCAAGATAGAAAAATATTGTAACAATCGTAATATTTAATTTTTAATATAGTACGTGTTATAATCTTTATGAATCATCAGATTCTCCTTTCCTAAAATGATTTTAAAGGGGCTTTGACCTTTTGATCTTAAATCTATGTTGAATTTGATCATCATGAACACTTTGATGGACTCCACGAACAAGTGAACTGATTTTGAACGCCTTGGGATTTGATTTTCCTTCATTGACTTTGATCTTGAACACATTGGTATTTAATTTTCCTTCATTCTTAATCTTTGGGTATTTGAAACTTATAGAGGAATGGTTGAATGCTTGCAGCTTGTATAAAATTTATAGTATTTGATCCACAAGCTCCCTCTGATTTTTTATTTTAATTATGATCCCTTTTATAAATTATGAGATCCCTATTTATAGTTAGGATGGAAGAGTTATGTTGAGTTGTTTGATCTGAATCTGCATTCACATGATCATATGGCATTTTATTGATAGACAAATATTATACACGTGATAATCTATATACAAAAAAGAATTGATAAAGAAGTACAAGAATCAGATCCTTAGTAGATCTCAACAAGGAACTTGTAAAACTACCAGCACTACAAGGGAACTGTTGAGAGAACATGGTCCTTCAGACAAAACTTGAGACTTTGGTTGACGCAGAATAAGCTATTCCACGCGTATAAAAGAAATAGCCTTAACTCAATTTGACAAGAAATTGGAGTTCAAGACATGAAAAGTTACCATAATTGAATAAAATGAATTAGCTTTGAATTAGGAAAAGTTTGGCTGCCTCCAAACTAAGTCAAACAATGATTAAATTTTTGGAAAGTCTTGAACTAATTCTTGATTGAATTTGAAAAAATATAAAGGGCTATCTACTTATAATAAAGCATTGCTTTATACTTATTGGCTGGCCATTATAGGAGGGAGACTACACACATATATAAGGATTTATATGAGAGAGTCTTGAAAAGAAGAGTCAAATCTATGATAATGTTGGCACTCTTCACTTAAGAAGGTGAAATTGGTCATTTGTAAAATAATTACTCAACTTAGGAGTCGGGATCAAATCCCTCAAGGATTAGAGTTAGATTTAGTCAAATTTCGTACGTCAATTCACTTTTACGTGCATAATGTATGAAATAGCAATGAAAATAAAATGGGGGTTGATTTAAACTATTAGTTTGTAAGAAAAGTGAGCAAGTAACAAAGTTAACATAATTGTTGAACTTATCAAGATTAGAAATCTAGGGGTGTGCTTGCGATGGGGTAATTACTTGTAATTGGGATTGAGTACTCGACTTAGACTTAATTATAGTGTTGATAGCCTAGGTTCGGGTTATGCTAATTATCTCTTGACCATAAAGGATATATCCTTTGGGTTCTCTCGAATTTCAAAGTCTTTAACAATTAACCAACCAAATAGCTTAAGTGAGTCAAGTTATCTCTAGCCTCAACCCTTAGATGGGAAATACCCAAACTCTTACCATGAATCCTTACCCAATTCTAGTCTTCTTTCTCAAGTAATATCAAAATTAGAGAACTCAATCAATATTTTCAACTATCAATTTTATAGTTAAAACTTAAAGAATTGAATGGATCCACACATAATAATCAATTCTAAGCACAAATAATCAATACCCCATCATAATTTTATACATTCATATTGCACACACCCCTAAATATGAATTTAACTACTCATAATATTAGAAAAAGAAATTGTACCATGTGGGTCAACTTCAATCCTTCCATAACAAGATTTTAAATTCAATTCCAAGCTTTTTGTGTCCAATAATGAAGTTTTCACCCAAAGGAGAAGAAAAAATTACATTCCAACCTCCCAAGTAAAGAACTATTACAAATAATAAAGAAATGAAGCAATGTAAAATAAATCAAACTTGATACCTGAATATTCGGTTTGATACCCTGCTACTAATTCTTCTTCTGCTTCTGGTAAATTAAAAGATAATATTTCAAACTCGACTAGAGAAGAAATTAGAAAAACGATAAACCCGATGGGTTGACGCCACAAATTTCACCCCTAAAAACCATATTTTGACTGTACTTTCACTATATTAACTGTACTTGAACAGTTAGATAATCATAGTCGATGATAACATTACTGTGCCCATCGCTATTACAGAACCGTACGTGAGATTTTCACCTCATACAGTTCAATTATACTTTTTTCTAAGGGTACTCCAATTACAATATCCAAATTTGAAAAATTCTATGTGAAAAATTATGTGCACATATCTCCAAAACATCATTAAAAATCCCCCAAATATTCTAGGAAATTCTAGATGAAAATACCCTTCGGGCCACTTGCGCTCCATATGCACTTCACATACGGCCGCATGTCTTCATCCGCGTCTCACAGGTGCTGAAATTGATTGTCAATTGCTTGCTTCTCTCCTTCGTCTCACCTGCGTTTCGCATGTGAGGACTTGTGGGGCGCAAGTCCTATGCAGCCTTCAGTCAATGATCTTTTGTAATGACCTAAAATAATTGGGCCTGACCCATTTAAAATAATAAGTAATTAAAATAACTAACCCAACCCCTAATCTACCTAAGACCTAAATTATCTCACCTCCTTAATAATTAACCAATAGAATGTAAAAGAGAGAGAAAAAGAGGTGGTAAAAATCACAGAGAGAGAGAGAGAGAGGCGGTCAAAATGAAATTTTTAAAAAAATATTGCTTATTTCAAACAAAAGTTGTCCAGCAGCATCGACCCAAGAAAGAAGAAAAAAATGAGAGAGAGTGAGAGAGAGAGATAGGAGAAAAAAGAGTTGTAGAAGAAAGAAAGGAAGGAGAGAAACAAGAAACCATTAGAAATTATCTTCCTTCCTCAACCTTGTGCAAGGTATGTTATATAACTCATCTAGGTTGTTAAGTGATCTTGATTTTAGGAAGGAAGAGTAGTCCAGAATATAAGTTTTGATAATAGGTATAGCTAATTGATAGTTTAGGGGAGATAGAAGCTTAAGTTACTCTAATTTTTCAACATCTAAGAAGAGGAGAACAAGTTTTATGTTTGGAATATATAGTCAAAACAAGAAATGGCAGTAGGTAAAAAATAGAATTACTAATCTAATAAACTTGAGATAATTGGGAGAAAATGGTATCTGATGAACTCATCTTTGACTCAAATATTATATTATATTTCTTTAGATAATTGATATTCGAAAACACGATTGTTGGAAGCAAATAAAAGCTATTCGGCGGGAATACTGTGAGTGATAATTCTTTCATAGTTGATTTCAACTACATCATATTAAAATTTATTTTCTTGCATTAAAATGAATTATCCAGAAATTGGTTTCTTGCATGTGGACAAGCAATAATATGATCAATATTCGAAGATGTACTAAATCACTTTTACTATGAATTACATATTGATTACTCTCAAATTTATGTTATTTTCGATATATACTGTTGGATTCGAACTTGACACAAGAAGAATATGAAATATATATTTTATTATAAAGAAACTATTTCAAGAAGTAACTTTGCCAGTTTTGCCATTATCTAACATTGGGATCACTAGACCTGGTGCACCTTGTAGGAAAACTAATGTTGTACAAAGACCCAGGGAACCTATATGATGGGGTAGTCAGATGGTGATGGTAAATCTGTAGTATCAAAAGGTATACTCGATACTGACATAGGATCCTCCCAATAAATAATAATGTGGTTATTTAAACAGCTTGAATATAATTTTCTCTTCATACATGAATTGCCAACTTAATTAAAATAAGCTTAGTTTTGATGTTTTATAAATGGCATAATTTTTTGTATATGTTTATCCAGGTAAAACGGTATGGTTGATATTATTACTCTCTATCTGTGAGACTGACCCCACTTCATCTTCTTTTCCCTTTTAGATAACTTAGCTGAGGTTGACCACTCGACTTGACAAAGTGATAGACAGAGCTGACGTTGGATCCAGTAAGCTCCACACTTGCTTCAAGTGGGTCATCATTCTATTTAGACTAATATAGTATATTAGTTTATCTAAATCTTAGAGTTTTCCTCCTTAAGTCGGTCTTGTACATTTGGTTTTGGCTTGTACTAGTAAAGGCATGACTGAGAACTTCTGAAAGTTTTGTAGAAGTCACGACTTAATTGTGACGGTTTCTTAGACTTAATATGATGTTATCATAGTGTGTTAGATTCTTATTTATTGAATGTTGACAGGTTTAAATTTATAGATTACTGTCAAATTTTTAGCGTGAACATGGTCCAGGCTTGCTTAGTAGTATTTGGCTTACTGAGCGTTGCTTATGGCCTAGGTGGGTCGTGAATAAGACCCAAGGAGCACTGATTTTAGTAGAAACTTAATCAGGTATATGTTGTGCACCATATGCTCGATCGAGACCCTGCAGGAATTGGATAAGATTGGTCTTTCTCATTCTATAATAAATCTTATAATAGTTATATGCCGTCTAGAGCCAAGTAAGAATCTAACATTGTTAATATGATTACAGATGACAGATAGATCTACGCTTCTGCCAAACTTAGGTTGGGTCAAAAGAGGGGTCGTGGCATACCGGTTAGGCAGACTGCCGACCCAATTACTAAAGATGAGGTAATATCACCATTGCAACCTCAGAGTGGTACTACTGTAGACATGATAGTTGTAATGCTTCAACATGTGATAAAAAAGCTTGGTAGAGAAGGTTCAAACACAACTTGGGGATAATGTGATGTACGGAGGGAGTAGCAAGCCAAATCAATCTAACAAGCCACTCCGCAGGTCAATTCGAGAGTTTCTTGAGTTGAAACTTTCCATGTTCACAGGGGCTAGTGAGACCGAAGACCCCCTATTATTCTTAGATGGGATCAAGAAAGCATTAGATGCGCTTGAATGTTCTAGCACAAGGTCGGTTGAGTTGGTTGCCTATCGTTTGCAAGACATTGCTGAAGAATTATTTAAATCTTTTAAGGCAGGACAACCAACTAACTCATGTCCCTTGAAGTGGAACGAGCTTCGTGATGCTTTTACTGATCGATTCCTGTCCATGAGCTGGAAGGATGCTTTGTCATATTAATACTCCCTCCGTCCTAATTTATATGAGTTAGTTTGACTAGGCACTGAGTTTAAGAAAAAAAAGAAAGACTTTTGAAATTTTGGTCTAAAATAAGTCATAGATGTTTGTGTGGCTATAAATTATTTTATTAAGGGTGAAATAGGTATTTTAAAGTTAAATTATTACTAAATATATAAATGTATCATTCTTTTTGGGACTGACTAAAAAGAAAAGTGAGTCATATAAAATGGGACAGAGGGAGTAGTTATTTTATTGATATAATCTTTGGTTTTTGTTTTTGGTTCTTTTTCAAGGGATTCCTTTGAATCGTACGCCTAAGTAATTTTTGATAATTTTTAGAATATTTTTAAAATTCTTAGTTTTTTTAGAAATAAAAAGAGTAGAGTAACTCGAATGCCTTAACAAGTTAGGTGCTTAATCTAGACTTGTTAAGATTATTAGGTAGCTCTCTTAAAAATATTGTGCATAAAAAGTAGATATATTTTATTTGAGAGACGTAGGCTCTAAGATTGACTCTAGATGAAAATAAGGGCTTAAAAATATTTTTATTGAATTAAATTGTATTATTAGGAAGAGAGTTGATAGTGAGTCAATTTACTCATTTATGGCCATTGTATGGTGAGGTTTGTATATTCCATATTTTATGTTGATATCTAGAACTTGCTCGGTATGTGTACAAAGGGAAATAAAGTGTTGATTCATAGGATATAATTGAGGTCATTTCTTTGTTAAGGCTAATTTTTGACTATATTTTTGTCTACCCTTTCATAATCCATAGTTAGACTCCTTGAGCCTCTTTAGCTTATTTCTTTAATATCGTATTACCTCCCCCCCCCCCCTCTTTTTTTTCATTAATCTTGTATTAATTTGATCCAAAATCCTAGTGCACTTTAAAGTTAAGACTTAAAATTAAAGAAAAAAGAACGGTTAATCAATAGGAAATTGGTATGGAAAGAAAAGAAATAAAGTTTAAAGGGTGCCCGTGCATAAATGATAGTCGTTGTAGTAAGTTGAGCAAAATAAAGTTGAAAAATAAAATAAAGAGATTGTTCCTTGCCAAAACGTCTTCAATTTAAAGCAAGAGTCGCCACTTCATTTTTATAAAGTAAAAACCAAGAAAAAACTTATAAAAACTTCTAAAACCTTAACAGATAAAGGTTTCGAAAGTTAAGAGATTAAGGGTAAGGGTTCAGGTTAATACTTTTGGAAGGGTGTTAAGGCACCAAGAGTATCCGCTAACTTGCGGTTGCCCAGGCTTGTTTGAAAAACTAACTTGTTGACTAACTTTTGAAAATGAATTTGATTTGTTTGGAAAAAAACATCTTGTTTTTAGAAAGAATTAATTTTTAAAGACGATATATGAAAGATTGTTCTTATACACATGGCGAAAAGAGTTGACATTTAAAAAGAGTTTTTATAAACAATTCGAGTAAAACAGTAATTAACATAAAAAAAATGTTTGAACAGAAATTTTGATTTCGTTTAGGGATAATTTAACTAAGTTTTGCAAAGTTAGTCCAAATTATACAATTAAAACTAATTAGCAATTCAAAGGCATAAACATAGGAAATTAAGCTAATCCTGTCCTAATTCTAGTGTGCGGGACCTCTTTAGGTCCACCGCCGTTTTGCTTTGGACTTGGTCCATTTTTTCGACTTTCAGCCCTTTTGGGCTGCTGCTGCTTCATAGTGGGCTTTGACCCATTTTTATTTATTCAGTCCATTTTGGACTTTTCTGCTGATGCAACGCTTGGGCTTGACCCATTTTCTCTTCTTCTGCTGCTGCTCCAATTTCACAGACTCAGCTCCTTTTGGGATTGATCAAGCTGATCCGGACAGTGTTGGGCTAGGCAAGACGGAAGAAATGCAAAGGATGAATTTTGAGAGTCCAATTGGACTCCACTATATTATCATGCACCAAAAAGGGGTAAAAATAAAGATTAGTACATGTCTAAATAATTTAAGCAAGAATAATCAAGCAATGTGCAAATTTGATACTTAAAAAAATAATATTTCCTAACAGCCAATTCATTAACACTCACAGAAGTTCATACAAAATTGCAACATGTGAAATAGGATATTTAGACAACAAATCACAAATTTTTATCACCTAAGGACTATACTATTAGGGTCACAGTATTTCCAACTTTCAAATACCAACAAAGATCATTCTTTTGAACTCATCCTTTTTCCAAAAATCATAGGGGATAAAGGGATAGATTCAAACAGAGCATATATGCACAGATGCACAAATTCGAAGAAAAATATGACATGATATCATAGAGGCACAAATTAGTCTCAAATATATTCATCACACTTAGTCATATTCAATATCCAAACTTTAAACATTTAAACATAAGGAGAATGCAGATTTTGGTTACAAAAAGGGATCTTTTAAACATCTTTAACATAGATCATTTGAAGCATGAAAGGCTAGATAAAGAACCTAGTCTAGGAATCACATAATATCAAAAAGGAGACAAGTCTAGAAGGCTGGACAAATTTTAAACATCAATCACTAGTTGAAACTCATATGAGAACCAGGGAAAGGGCATTTAGAGGAGACTATTATCATGGTAAAGATCAAAACCATTCCACAGTTCTAACATTATTTCACAACACAGATTGAACCTAAAATAACATCATGCTTAAAACAACAGCCAAATCCTACCATTTCACAGTTCATATGTAGCACACAAAGCAGGCAATGAAGACAATATATATATTGAAGGATAGATCAGAATAACTTACAGAGGTGAAGAGCATGTCATGAGAGGATATGACTCACCTCTAGTTCCTAATCATAACAGAGTTCTTATGCATACAACAACATAGGATTTAACATTTCCAAACCAGACTTAAACAAATTCTAAACCATGATTAACAAGCTCACACACAGTCATTTTAATATGATCAAGTCAGTAAAGAAAAGGGAAAAGAAGCTGGATAGGAGCTTTAATCAAGCCTAAAGAAATCAGGGGAGACATAGGGAAGGATTGCTCAACAATAACCCTCTTGTTAATTAGTTCTAACAATAAGTCTAAAATCCATGGCATTTTCATGTCACACAAGACAAACAAGGAACCAATGGAAATCAGTAAGTTTTTAAGAGTACACAGTGTTCAAAAATTATTACATGTACCAACTTAATCATGAGAAAACAACACCAGAACTTAACCCAATTCATATACACAAGTTAATGTCATCATATAACCATTTTAACATAGGCAAGATAGTGAAGGGAAAGATGAGGAAGAAAATAGAATCAATACCAAGTTAAGGGAAACAGGGGAAACAGGAAGAGGTTAAGCAAAGTTGAGCCTTAACAAGTCTAAAATCTATATCCATAATATATACATGTTATACAAATCAAATAGAAACCAGTAAAACCATGAGATTTTCTAAGAGAAATCAGAACAATACTAGCCTAAAATCATGAGAAAATAGCACTAATGCTTAGCAAATTTACATATGAGAAATGGTGCAACACTTAGATGGAATCAGTAAAAAAGATAGGGGCATGATCATGACAGGAGGATTGGGGAAAAACATGGGGGGGGGGTCATGCATTTTATGAACAAACAAGACAGGTTTCATAACCATGTTCACAGCATTCCCCAACAGGTTTAACTACAAATTTACACTTACACCTACTGGTTTCACAAATCAGACACAACCAGTGGAGACTATGATGCTTCCAAATGAAATTACTACTCAAAATTACAATAACAACAGTCTAAAATCAAAACACATATCATTACGACAACAAACAAGACCAGAAAAATCCAGATTTACTAAACTTAGACATCATATAGTGTAGAAAGGGAAAAACAGTAAAGAGAAAAGGGTGAGGGGTATACCTTTTTAGGAGAAGCAACTTGCAACCTCGAACCTCACCAAAAAATCTCACCACCGCCGGTCTAGTACTAAACTTGGTAGAATTCAAATTTTAGTGTTTTTTCTTTCAAATTAGCTGACCGGTTACGTGAGGTTAGAGAGTCAATTCTCCAGAACCTCCAATATTTTCCCGAAAATCCGCTCCTTCAACATGAAAAAAGGGGAGGCCTATTTATAGAAAAAATTTGTGGTTGAAAAGAGAGGGAAACGAAGGGGTAATTCTTGGAAATCCTTTGGAATTTTGAAAATCCCTGGCTAGGGATAAGCTCGGCCAACAATGGGATTGTACAAATTTGTACAAATCCCCACTAGAAACATGGAGAGGTTGCCACCTAGGGCCCTTTCTAGAAGATTCCCCACCGCCAACACATGATTTGACGGAGGAAAACATCATTTGGGAATTTTAACAGAGGCGTGATGAAGATTTGAGCATTTGAAGCTGTTAGACGTTTGGGTTTTTTGGGTTTGCTTGAGAAACGACGAAGAGGGAGAAGGTAACGACTATAATGGGGAGCTGACGTGTTGTACGAGGCACGTTACTCAAACAACATGGAGAGAGAGACGCATGACAGGTGAAAAAGACGGAGGGATGAGAGGCGGCATTAGGGTTTTGGTGGGTCTGTTGAGAGAAAAGAAGATGATGAGGCTAAAGGGTTGTTTATTTTAGTCTGAGCAAGAGAAGAGAGAAGTATAAGGGTGTGAGAGTTGGGTTTGGGCCGAGTCGGAGCGGTTTGAGGGAAATGGAAGTGGGCCGGAGGCGGGTTGTGTATTGTTTGGCCCAAATCCTTTAGCTGAAGCAAGGGATTATAAGGGTGATTTAAGATGTGGCCACATTTACACTTTGAGGTAAAGAAATAGACAAATTGAGAGTAATTAAGAAAAATCCGGCTAATGGTTAAACGTTTTAGGGATTTAGGCTAGAATAGAAATAAAGACGTATTAGTTAAAATTAATTACCCGAGCCTTTTAACTTTAAACAAATTGAAATAATTATCATGTTTAATTCATAATTACCTATTTTAATAATTGTGAATTTAATTTATTCAATTAATCTCTCATTCGAATTAATTTAGAGGAAAATCAAACGCTTAATCTTTTAAAAGAATTTTCTTATGAGATAAAACCTTAAAATAATTTTTTAAGTAAATTTATACAAATTTCATATAATTAAATATGAAAGATATAAATTTTTATTCAGGACTATTATAAAGCTGATTTAAAAAATATTTTATCCCTTTTTACAAAATAATTATCTCAAAAATTGTTTAAAATTCAAAAGGCTCAAGATTAATTCGTAATGTGGAGGGTAAGAATTGGGTGTCAACAGCTACCCCTCCCTTTGGGTAGGGTGAGTGTAATGAACTCTGGGCAAAGGGATTTGACGTTCCCAATTTTATCCGACCACAGGTCCATCTTGATGAAGCGGTTGGTTTTAGCACGAATTTCAAGGAATCATGACCAAACTCTGTCCACTTGTAGTTCAAGATGCTCGATTTTACGCACGATTCTGAAAGAATTCCAAATTATCCCAGTTTCAGAGTACGGAGAGACCGAGAAGCTGGGGAGTAAGAGGATTGGGGGGTTTGGAATGCAACCGAGTTTTCAAAACAGATCCCGCCTACATATCCCAAGACTTGAGAATTAAGCTGCTTATAGTTCGACTCAATCGGTGGAAAATGTAATCTTTATGTTAAGACAACCTTTTGCTCGGGATGAGTGGCGAATAAGTTGAGCTATAGAAAAGAGGCTTGTAACCTCTCAACTATGAATGTGGTGCACTTCACACCCATAAGTAAGATTTTACCTGGAAATAATTTCCAAAGCTCGAGGTGTATTGTCGCCCAGATTTGAAAAGAAAGGATATTGCATCCAGCGTGAGTTCAGAAAATACCCCAGGTGCGAACTAAGACTCAAAGATAGGAAATACCCACATGTCTTTTGATAGAGATGTGGTTTGATGGTGGTGGTGAGTTGTTCCTCAGTTCGTGACCAAAGAGTTTGATATCCCTCTCCGGACTGTGTCACAAGTTGCTGCTAAGAAAAAGTTCCACATTGTGATGCGTCCCTTTTTTTTGGTGTAGTCCGCACCTGTGGTTTTGCTTTGAGAATTTCACAAGTTGCTTCTAAGAAAAAGTTCCACGTTGTGATGCGTCCCTTTTTTTTGGTGTAGTCTGCACCTGTGGTTTTTGCTTTGAGAATTTCATCCTTTTCGGATGCTCTCAATAATATCTCAAAACTAAATGGTTAGTAGTAACAGAATTCAGCAAGGAGAGATAGTTTCGTACCTCATTTTCCTTTATCTGTTATTTCTTGAGGAAGACAACGTCCTTTCCTGTCTCTGTTTTAGGAAATGGCCGCTTCCATGATAGTCAAACATAATAGCCTTCTTGGCTATCGGATAAGATTGATTGTGTAGCAATTTTTGAATGATGAAGACCTTCTTGATTGTTTAAGGGCATTCTCTTGAATGCGGTAGCCTTCTTGGCTTTTGGCAGTGGCCTTTTGCATATGTCTTTGGGGTAAATCTTGCGTATCTTCCGCATCGACACGGCTAATAGATATTCTTTGGATCGTCAGTCTTTGGGTAATCTAGCGCATTATCTGACTTTGGATAGAGGCGGCTTACAGATGCCTTTAATTCTCCAGCTTTCGAGTAATGTTGCACATTATCCGACTTTGGATAGAGGCGGCTTACATATATCCTTTGAATTGCCAGTTTTTTGGGTAATCCTGCACTTTTATCCGATCTTGGACTTGATGCGACTTGCAGATTTCCCTCGAATTACTAGCCTTTGGGTAGTCCTGCATAATATCAACGTGGATATGTCGCGGCTTATAGATAACCCTTGTACCATCCATTTTTGGTAGTCTTGCACTTTACCCAATTTTGGATATTGTTGCGACTTACGCATTACCTTCAGACTGTCAATCTTCAGGTGATCTTGCACACTATTCGGTTTCAGATATCGTTGCATCTTATAGATAGCTCTTAGTTCTGTCGAGTTTCGAGCAATCTTGCACACTATCCGGTTTTAAATATCGCTGTGACTTATAGACGACCTTTGACCTTCGAATGTTGGAAAATCTGATTTATCGTCCGATTTGGGTAGAGATGACTTACAGGTATCCCTCAGATAATAAGCTTTAAACCTTGACGGCAGGTGGTATATAACAGCATCTTCTGGCGATTGATGCTTTCGAATAAAGGTGCATAAAATATCCTTGACGTCAGACTCCTCTGCCTTACGCAATATGGGACATAAATATGTTGGATGTCGGCCTTGGCATAATAAATGATAATGATATCCTCAACGTTAGACTCTTTCGCCTTATGTAATTTCATATATAAGCATGTTGCTTGCTGGATTTGGCATAATGAATGATAATAATGATAATGATATCCTCAACGTCAGACCCTTTCATCTCACATAATTTCGGATATAAGCATGATGAGGTCGATCCTGCGCAGCTAGTGCGACTTGGGGACGCCTAATGAATGTCATCCTCTTTGAAGCCAGCTGGCAGAGGGACATAATCTTCGCAAGGGATTGTGTGTCTGCGATATATGATGATGATGGTCTTCTTGAAATGCAAATATGAATGGCCCTCTCGGCATGGTCCTCTTGATATGGCCCTCTCGGCATGAAAATATGAATGGCCCTCTCGGCATGAAAATATGAATGGCCCTCTCGGCATGGTCCTCTTGACATGTCCCTCTCGGCATGCAAATATGAATGAGCCTCTCGGCATGGTCCTCTTGACATGGCCCTCTCAGTATGCAAACATGAATGGCCCTCTCAGCATGGTCATCTTGACATGGCCCTCTCGGTATGCGAATATGAATGGCCCTCTCGGCATGCAAATATGAATGGCCCTCTCGGCATGGTCCTCTCGACATGGCCCTCTTGGTATGTGAATATGAATGACCCTCTCGGCGTGGTCCTCTTGAAATGGCCCTCTCGGCATGCAAATATGAATGACCCTGCGATATGATGCCATATAATATGACGCAACATAATATAATATGATGCAATGCGATATGTCATAATATGATGCGACACAATGTTATGCCATGTGATGCACCAATGCAGCATGATGTAATGTGTCATGGTGCAATATGAGTGCAAGAATGTGATTCCATGTAGTGATGTATGATGCAATGTCCCATAGGGGAGTCATAGAAAACATCACCTTTGGTCTAGCGTTGACTCTTTTGTTTGTACCTGCGCTCAAAGCAAACGATCAGTAGACACAATACCACTTTTACTAGCGACTACAGTCAAAATTTGAAAGACTTTAAAGACAGCGTCTATGAAGCTGATCAAAATAACTTTGTTTAAAAATGCAAGCGAAATGGTCGTGCCTGCTTTCAGGGACAACCATAAATACCATTTTTGAACATTGTCTGTTCGGGGTGATCCCTGTCTTGCCAGGCATTGGTGGAGAGTGCTGTTGCTCTTTGTTTGGTGCCCCCAATTTGAAGCTGACCGAAATGTCTTGATCCCTTTGGGGACTTAAGAACGTTGTCGGGTTCTCATTATCAGGTAGTTTATGTGAACTACCAGAAAATTCATCCATTTTAGAGACTTTTGCCTCTTTGGCCTCTTCCTGCTGTTTTGGGCTTTTCTCGCCAAATTTTAAATCATCTGGTCTCATTGTATTTCTTTGAACGTGTTGGATAATGCGGGAATGCTTTCTGATATACTTTTGGGGACAACCTGCATCGACAGAAAAATTGTTAGTTTTGTCAAAACTGGCCTGTGTTGACCTCCTTCGATCTTCTGCTCCTGGTTCTGTCTTCTCCGTATGCTTTCCAATCTCGAGTACTTGTCACCCTTGTCTCTCCCAGGACCAAGGTAGACATAAGACAAAATCACATTAAAGGAGTAAAACTAATCTTTGTAAATAT
Source organism: Jaltomata sinuosa (assembly GCA_003996215.1). Taxonomy (NCBI): domain Eukaryota; kingdom Viridiplantae; phylum Streptophyta; class Magnoliopsida; order Solanales; family Solanaceae; genus Jaltomata; species Jaltomata sinuosa. The sequence goes on along the minus strand of QJPP01007004.1, from coordinate 198,253 downwards.
TTTTCAAACAAGTTCTTTGGAAAACAAAAAGTTTAAAAAGGAGATGTTTTGGAAATGTCTCTGCCTGTCATGTCATGTACTAGTTCAACGAACGTCCTTTACTCGAGGTTTTGACATTTCTGATATACTGCTGGCGAACTATGGAGGTCCTTCGTCGTCCTAGCTGGGGAACTTGAAAGATGATTTTCAAGAAATCTATCACAGCCGGGGATTAATCTATATAGGACTGGGTATTTCTTTGAAGTAGACTCTGATTTCTCGGTGCTGGGGAATTCCTCGGAGCTTAATGTTGAACTCTTGAATAAATCTTGGCGGAAATTTTGAGATCCTTCTCAAAATTTCTGCCTCAGTTAAAGGCTTCATAGAGAATCTCATTCCATTGGCAAGAGACTTGAGACTTTGTGGGGATTATGAGATTCTTTCTCGATATTTCACCCTGGTTGCTCTTCGGCATATTCTGTATTCTTGCTGGGGAAATCTTCGGAGTCTAATGCTCTTTGTCTTCTGAATTTTTGAGATTCTTTTCTCAAAAATTCTACCCAGTTTCCATTTCCTGGGCGATACGGATGAACCATTGTGGCATTTATGTATCTACAAGCATCCTCTTGTCTTGTTGGCAACGACCTTCATCTTCTGAATTTTTGAGATTCCTTTCTCAAAAATTCTGCCCCAGTTTCCATTTCCTGAGGTGATATGACCAAACCGTTGTGGTGCCTACGTATCCCGTTGAGGCAGGAATCAGGTCAAACGTAGTTCCCGCTCTTGAAGTGGGAGAATGATGGAAATAACTAAAGGGGTGACCGAGGATGACACATGCCACCTACGTATCTCGTTCTTGAGAATTCAAGTCAAACGTAGTTAAGGATAAGAAGGGGAAAGATGAATTTTCCTAAGGGGTTGACCGAAGCCGACACAGACCGCCTACGTATCTTATTTTTTGAAAATTAAGGTCAAACGTAGTTCGTAGGAAGGGGAAAGATAGATTTTTCTAAGGGGTTGACCAAAGCCGACACAGGCCGCCTATGTATCTCATTCTTGAGAATTCAGGTCAAACGTAGTTTGTACATAGAGGATTGGGGATATTTTAAGCTTTTACTAAGTGCAAAAATGATTACAATAAGAAAATGCGATTACAAGAAAACAAAGAAAGAAAGACTATCATTAGGCATAGTATTTCTTCACGACATCAGAGTTGATAGGCTTGGGCCACACTTGGCTATCCATCTCGGACAAAATCAATGCTCCTCCTGATAACTTTTTGTGGATGACATATGGTCCTTGCCAATTAGATGCAAACTTTCCTTTATCTTATGGGAGGGAAGAATTAATTGTCTATTCCCTGGATTGAATTCTAGATTGACCGATAAATTTTGAGAGATTATGTTTGTGCTCACTCTCGTCCTATTATTATAGGACCAGTCAAAGATGTTGATGTATGGCTTGAGCAGACTGATAAACTCTTTCTTTTGCACCTTTGACAAATGAACACCGACGCTGATATCTTCAACTTGACCATTTTCTCCCAGATTGACCACCTCAAACTCTTTTAGGTGGGGCCTTTCCTGGTCTTCAAAGTTCTCGGACTTCTTGGTTGTTCGTTCCAGGACCATGATTTCTTTAACACACCATTCAGAATCTTTGTCGTCTAACTTAGCTTGTTCGTTAAGCTCTTGACATGACATGACAGTGGCAGATTTTAACTTATTATTACTGAAATCATAAACAAAACATGTTAGATGGTACCAAGTAAATAAATAATCTTGAACGGTGAATGTTTTCAAAATAAGTAGGCTTTCTTTGAAATCCGATAATATTCGCAAACTATCGCTATAACCCACATGAATGCGAGTCTGTGCCTTTTGGAAAGTGATAAAATAGTATGAGAAAAATTTGAAACATAAAAGGTGGGTCACGTAGCCTCATCCAAATCATCACTGATTTTTCATAAAATAGAGTCTTTGTCTACCCAGCACAGCGGAGAGTCACGAGGGGAGTTGCGACCCAATTCTGCAGCTTTTTGCTGGGCTTGGCGTCCCTAATCATGGCTGCTTCAGGGAATTCTTCTAATATGTCATCACATTTTTTGAATAGATCTCCTATTTCACCCCCTAGATCGTCACTTGTATGGAAAAACTGTGATGGATGAGTCAAAGGTCTTGGTAATTCTTGATCATCCTCTTTTTAAGAATAGTTTTTGCATACCATTCGTCATCAGTTTCATCTATACTGATGATATCCCCTTCATGTTTTGGTGAAGGATTGCTACTTGGGGAGGTTGTTTGGAGAGTGATGACTCTTTGATCGATTAGGTTCTGAATTTCGTGCTTCAGATTGAGGCAATCTTCAGTGGTATGTCCAACACTTCCTGAATGATATCATAATTTAGATGCTGGATTAGCAGGCTTTAGCTCAATTATTTGAATTAGTCCAGCTGCTCTCAGTCTCTCAAAGAGTTTAGTTCGGCTTTCAGCTAATAGAGTAAAGACTCGGGGAGGTCTTTTCTTATGATTTAGAGGAGATTTTTTATTTGGGCATGTTGGGGTAGCTGCTTTGCGATATGTTTGTGGATTTGAAGAGAAAGACATTGGTGCTTGGAAATTTGATTGAGAGTTTTGGTATGTTTGTGGAAGTGGTTGGTAATTTGGAGGTGGAGCTTGGTACTTTGGGGATGGAGTTTGATATTTAGCTCGGGCATAAAAGATGGGATAGGGTTTTGTGAGATTAAATGATAGACTTTTTGTGGTGAAGGCTTTATTGAGCCATATTTGAGAGATTTTTCCGTGCTCCACGTATTGTTAGAAGAGTGTTCAGGTACCGCCGTATTCAAGGGAGGGACATGGAGTGGAGACCTTCCTTCACTTGGGGTGGGCAAATTTGCATAGATGATTAAATTAATCAGACTTCTTGTCTCTCTCATCTCATTTCTCATCTTATCAACTTGTTGTGCTAGTAGCGCAATCAACTCACTCAGCTTTGATATGAGAGTGGTCATCTTAATCAGAGTGATGTTCTCAGTATTCTCAGTCATTATTGTTTCTCCTAAGTTACAATCAGGGGAGGAAACTTTGTTTTCTCTTGATTTTGTGAGGTAAGAGGATTCTGCCATCTTTTCTCAATACAGATCAGTTTCTTTACCTGTTGAAGCAAAATAACTCAAAGGCTGATATGTTAGATCATGTTAGTGATAAACGATACAAGATATCTCACATAAGAACCATATTAAACACATAAAGTTACTTTTCGTCAAGGCAAATTGATCCACGGGTAATTTTGACTCGAGGGCTCAATGGACAGGAATTCGCCCATTGATTTTGGATAAGTGGATTTTATCAGGAAGGCTGACTTGTCGAGTTTTCAGCACTTGATGTATCTTCCGAATTCTTTGGCATTTTTATCAAAGTGGGGAAACGAAAATTTCTGTAGTTTGGACAAGGCAAGTTCGCAAGACTTAAAAGGGTTCTAAGAAGTCTTTGGATTTTTCTGGGGAAATTCGAAGAACTCCGAGGGCGATTTTGATTGAATTTTACAGTGGGCTTTTATCCTGCCTATGGGTTCTACAATATAGGAGTGGATCAATTCACCTTTGACTTGAGCAACGCATATAAGCACGTAAGACAGTTATATCACATAGCAGTTCATAACGCGTCCTATACGTTTATGTGACCTTTTTATGCCAAAGGTAGGCCTAACGATTTGAAGGATATGTCTGTCGTTTGTAAACGTTCCATCACCCCAAAATATATTTATACATATTGATTAATTAAAATGGGTGTACAAAATTGCGAAAAAAAGGAATGTACATCAAAATTAGTCCCACGCAAAGGTACAATTCTAAACTAGGCCGCCGTGGTTGGTCCTTCGTTCTCGAACTTCTTGCAAATTTTGAATGCCTTTCGGATGACAATCTTCAAAAAATTAAAAGACTATCTAAATATATCCCAATCCTGAGGGACAATAGTTCATACAACTCGACATCACATCCTTCAATTGAGCACGTATGAGATGATTGTTCTTTCGGGCCGTGGGCCCTTTCGAACACAAGGTGGTCTTACTAATGGACTTAATATCCCTCGGATATTAAGACATCTTAGGTCAATGCCTATTTCGGGATTTGGTTTCGCTCTATCCTGAGTTTCTACAATAGGTTTCGAAATTGACCGGGAACCCAGGCGGACAACCAAGGCTAAAACAACAAGTGACCATTAACCGATCGCGGGTCAACTACTTCACTTGTCTGTTTTGAAAATTGTGTGTTTTGTTAAGAACGATCGCAAATACTTGCGTTATCGCCTTTTTACCCCTAATGCAATCTAATGCTTTGCCAAGGTAGGCGAAAGATGCCATGAATAATTTATAATTGCGGAAAAGTAAACAAATAAGGAAAGCAATAAAGTTACTAATTATTACAATCAGAATAGTTAGTCAAATAAGTTAGTTTTAAACAATAAGGTTAGAACCGAGTTGAATTATCCCCAGCGGAGTCGCCATTTTTGTTTTGATCCTTTTTTGGTAAGGACGGAAAAACATGGCTTTGTTTATTGAAAAGTTCGTTTCGAAAATCTAATTAAAGTTTCCAAAACGTCTTCAATTTAAAGCAAGAGTCGCCACTTAGTTTTTATAAAGTAAAAACCAAGAAAAACCTTATAAAAACTTTTAAAACCCCAAAACAGATAAATGTTTCAAAAGTTAAGAGATTAAGGGTAAGGGTAAGGGTTAATACTCTTGGAAAGGTGTTAAGGCACCAAGAATATCCGCTAACTTGCGGTTGCCCGGGCTTGTTTGAAAAACTAACTTGTTGACTAACTTTTGAAAACGGGTTTGATTTGTTTAAAAAAAACATATTTTTAGAAAGAATTGATTTTAAAAGACAATATATGAAAGATTATTTTTATACACATGGGGGAAAAGAGTTGACATTCAAAAAGGGTTTTTATGAACAATTCGAGTAAAATAGTAATTAACATATAAAAAAAACATTTGAACAGAAATTTTGATTTCGTTTAGGGATAATTTAACTAAGTTTTACAAAGTTAGTCCAAATTATACAATTAGCAATTCAAAGGCATAAACATAGGGAATTAAGCTAATCCTGTCCTAATTCTAGTGTGTGGGCCCTCTTTAGGCCCACCGCCATTTTACTTTGGACTTGGTCCATTTTTTCGACTTTCATCCCTTTTGGGCTGTTGCTGCTTCATAGTGGGCTTTGGCCCATTTTCATTTATTCAGTCCATTTTAGACTTTTCTACTGATGCAACTCTTGGGCTTGGCCCATTTCCTCTTCTTCTGTTGCTGCTCCAATTTCACAGACTCAGCCCCTTTTGGGCTTGATCAAGCTGATCCGGACAGTGTTGGGCTAGGCCCGACGGAAGAAATGCAAAGGATGAATTTTGAGAGTCCAATTGGACTCCACCATATTATCATGCACCAAAGAGGGGTAAAAATAAAGATTAGTACATGTCTAAATAAATTAAGCAAGAATAATCAAGCAATGTGCAAATTTCATACTTAAAAAAACATTTATTTCCTAACAGCCAATTCATTAACACTCACAGAAGTTCATACAAAATTGCAACATGTGAAATAGGATATTTAGAAAACAAATCACAAATTTTTATCACCTAAGGACTATACTATTAGGGTCACAGTATTTCCAACTTTCAAATACCAACAAAGATCATTATTTTGAACTAATCATTTTTCCAGAAATCAAAGGGGATAAAGGGATAGATTCAAACAGAGCATATATGCACAGATGCACAAATTCGAAGAAAAATATGACATGATATCATAGAGGCACAAATCAGTCTCAAATATACTCATCACACTTAGTCATATTCAATATCCAAACTTTAAACAGTTAAACATAAGGAGAATGCAGATTTCGGTCACAAAAAGGGACCTTTTAAACAGCTTTAACATAGATCATTTGAAGCATGAAAGGCTAGCTAAAGAACCTAGTCTAGGCATCACATAATACCAAAAAGGAGACAAGTCAAGAAGGCTGGACAAATTTTAAACATCAATCACTAGTTGAAACTCATATGAGAACCAGGGGAAAAGGTATTTAGAGGAGACTATTATCGTGGTAAAGATCAAAACCATTCCACAGTTCTAACATGATTTTACAACACAGACTGAACCTAAAATAACATCATGCTTAAAACAAATGCCAAATCCTACCATTTCACAGTTCATATGTAGCACACAAAACAGGCAATGAAGACAATATATATATTGAAGGATAGATCAGAAGAACTTACTGAGGTGAAGAGCATGTAATGAGAGGATATGACTCACCTCTAGTTCCTAATCATAACAGAGTTCTTATGCATACAACAACATAGGATTCAACATTTCCAAACCAGACCTAAAATCATGAGAAAACAGCACTAATGCTTAGCAAATTTACATATGAGAAATGGTGCAACACTAAGATGGAATCAGTAAACATGATAGGGGCATGTCATGACAGGAGGATTCGGGAAAACATGAGGGGGGGGGGTCAAGCATTTTATGAATAAACAAGACAGGTTTCATATCTATGTTCACAACATTCCCCAACAGGTTTAACTATAAATTTACACTTACACCTACTGGTTTCACAAATTAGACACAGCCAGTGGAGACTATGATGCTTCCAAATGAAATTACTACTCAAAATTACAATAACAACAGTCTAAAATCGAAACACATATCATTACGACAACAAACAAGACCAGAAATCCAGATTTACTAAACTTAGACATCATATAGTGTAGAAAGGGAAAAACAGTAAAGAGAAAAGGGTGAGGGGTATACCTTTTTAGGAGCAGCAACTTGCAACCTCGAACCTCACCGAAAAATCTCACCACCGCCGGACTAGTACTAAACTTGTTAGAATTTAAATTTTAGTGTTTTTTTTTCAAATTAGCTGACCGGTTACGTGAGGTTAGAGAGTCGATTCTCCAGAACCTCCAATATTTCCCCAAAAATCAACTCCTTCAACATGAAGAAAGGGGAGGCCTATTTATAGGAAAATTTTGGGGGTAAAAAAAGGGGGAAAACGAAGGGGTAATTCTGGGAAATCCTTTGGAATTTTGAAAATCCCTTGCTAGGGATAAGCTCGGCCAGCAATGGGATTGTACAAATTTGTAAAAATCCCCACTAGAAACGCGGAGAAGTCGCCACCTAGTTCCCTTTCTAGAAGATTCCCCACAACCATCATACGATTTGACGGAGGGAAACGTCGTTTGGGAATTTTAACAGAGGCGTGACAAGGATTTGAGCGTTTGAAGCTGTTAGACGTTTGGGGTTTTCTGTGTTTGCTTGAGAAACGACGAAGAGGGAGAAGGTTCCGACTGTACTGGGGAGGTGATGTGTTGTACGAGGCGCGTTGCTCGTACAACATGGAGAGTGAGATGCGTGAGAGGTGAAGAAGATGGAGGGATGAGAGGTGGCGTTAGGGTTTTGGTTAGTCTGTTGAGAGAAAAGAAGAAGATGAGGCTAAAGGGTTATTTGTTTTAGTCTGAGCAAGAGAAGAGAGGAGTATAAGGGTGTGAGAGTTGGGTTTGGGCCAGGTCGGAGCGGTTTGAGGGAAATGGAAGTGGGCTGGAGGCGGGTTGTGTATTGTTTGGACCAAATCCTTTGGCTGAAGCAAGGGATTATAAGGGTGATTTAAGATGTGGCCACATTTGCAAAAATATGGCCACTTTGAGTTAAAGAGATAGCCAAATTGAGAGTAATTAGAAAAAATCCGGCTAATGTTTAAACGTTTTAGGGATTTAGGCTAGAATAGAAATAAAGACGTATTAGTTAAAATTAATTACCCGAGCCTTTTAACTTTAAACAAATTGAAATAATTATCATGTTTAATACATAATTACCTCTTTTAACAATTGTGAAATTAATTTATTCAATTAATCTCTCATTCGAATTAATTTAGAGAAAAATCAAACGCTTAATCTTTTAAAAGGATTTTCTTATGAGATAAAACCTTAAAATAATTTTTTAAGTAAATTTATATAAATTTCATATAATTATATATGAAAGATATAAATTGTTACTCAGGACTATTATAAAGTTGATTTAAAAAATATTTTATCCTTTTTTACAAAATAATTATTTCAAAAATTATTTAAAATTCAAAAGGCTCAAGATTAATTCGTAATGTGGAGGGTAAAAATTGGGTGTCAAAAGTTCCTATGTTTCTATTGCTTATATTAATGGAGTATTACATTAAGGGCAAGCCTATGATATATCTTGTATGTATGTCAATTCTTTTGTGAGAGTGAGCGTTATTATTTCATTCATATGCCCCAAAAATTATGATATATTATGAATGTGTGAGGGGAAATCTCTCTTAAAATGTTAGGGCACATAGGTGATATAAAGATGGTGATCTATTTGATTTCTTTGCTTGATGGTATGATTGCAATTTGCCCAATGTATTGTGTTAAAGAGTCAGTTCTCGAGGTTACACCGTCTTGATAGAATAATCTTGTTTTAAATTATTCAACACACTTTCTTTGAGAGTTGCTTGCATGTTTAAAATATCTTGGTGATCTAGCAACAAGTAACCTATTGAGCTTGCACGGTGAAGTGGAGTCTAATATAAAAGTGTTTTATGATTGTTCGAGGATAAATCAATATTAAAGGGGTTGTGATGTGGATATAATATACACTTTTTTCACTACCTTTTTCCAACATCTAAGCTTTATTTTGAGGATAATTTGTAATGACCCTCAATGTCATTTTCTCTCCTTTCATTTGTTTTCTATATTTTGAGCCTTCCCACAGTGACTACAGGTCATTTATGACTTGCCGGGACTGACGGTTCAATTCTCGGGCAGTTTGTTTGTATTTTAAGCCTATTTTTTCTCTATTTTAAAACTCTTAAAGTTGAAAGAGTTGACTTTGATTAACATTCAGAGAAGATGGTCTCAAATAAAAAATTTGTCAGTGTTGCTAGCTCCAAAATATTGACTCTGGGCTAGAGGGACCTTTTGTTTTGGTCCCGAGGCTTCCAGATTCATTTTGGTCTATCGAGTTTCTTTTGGTAAAAAGTTAGTTTTGAGCGTGGGGCCCACTTTTTACTAAATCAATCTTCATTGAGAATTTCACCAATTTCATTGAGTATGAAATATCATTTTGGTAGGGTAGCATAGTTCATTTGCGTGCGCGAGATCCCAAATGAATCCCGAGGGTCCATCCGGTGACTTTTTAACTTGGGAAAATTGTTGGTTGTTATTACAGGTACAGGTCTCAGACCTTAATTGCGATCACGAGGAAGGTCACGTGATCATGATGGTCTGCCTCTTTGGGCATCACAATCGCGAGGTTTCCTTTGCGAGGTCTCCTTCACGCGATCATGATGAAGGACCTGTAGACCCGATACCCATTTTCTCTTTATGACCGCATGGATGGACCGTTGTGATTGCGATGGTCTAGCCAGTGTGGTCATCGCAATCGCGTGGGGTCATTCGCGATCGCGATGAAGGACCCTTGGCAGTATATATTGCTTACTGTTTTATTTTTCAAACATTCCAACCGAATTCCTCCATTTCCATTGAGCTCTAAGCACCAAATTTTAGTGTGGGATCGCCTTAGGCTGGTTGGGGTGACTATTTCTGGTCCACGGTCGATTACCGTCGTTAGTTGTAAGTTTTTGATCCTTAATTTCCATTAAATTCTTTGGTTGATTCTTAATTTATTCTTGGGGTTTAAAGGCTGATTTGAGCTCGTTTTGGGAGCTATTTTTTCTCAATAGTTTAGCATGTAATCCTTGTCCCACGAGGGATATTTTTCCTGGTTTTATTTTTTGAAATTCATATGCGGGCTCCACATGTGTTTTTTTACTCAATTTTCGATCCAAATTATTAAATTGCAATATGGGTGTCTTTATTTATATTTTGATGAGTAGATTATTATTATAATAGTGTGGCAGCAGTCAAAGGCTTCTCGAAAAGTAAAAGCACCAGTCTAATGAAGGCGAGTGCGCATGATCGTTGTCCAATTAGGCTACGATTCACTTACTTCTAGGCTTAGTTCGTATAAGATGATTGTATGGTTTGTGCTAATTGTTGGTGGGAATTTATGGATTGAATAGTGTTTATTAAGGGATTTTAATTCTCGTAGTTAGTTTAGGGCTTTAGCTCGGAGGCAACAAAACTCTAGATATTTTTCTTGACATGATCAATAAAGTTGTTCATAAAATCAAAGAATGGCACCTCAAATTCCTCACCATAGATGGAAGATGCAATGTTCTAAGACATGTTCTCAAAACCCTCAACACTCATACTTTGGTTATTGTACACCCTACTAAAGGTACCATAGAGAGCATTGAAAAATACATAGCTAGATTTTTCTGGTCAAGAAATGAGAAAGGGGGAACACCACTCGATCTCCCAGGAGAACTTATGTTTTCCCTACAATAAAGGTGGTTCTAGATTCAGAAGATTAGAAGACACTTGCAAAGCTTTCACATCTAAACAATGGTGGAAATTCAGAACTTTCAATTAAATGTGGACCAACTTTTTGAAAGCTAACTTTTGCCCTAATGTCCACCTCTCTACCATGCATTAGAGTCCAACTTAATCACACTACCGCAAAGCTATGATGAGTTAAGATACACTGCTGATGATTTTACTTGGTGGAGGATATGCATAAGAACATTAGTTTCTTGTCGACAACTAAACCACTCAAGGTCTATTTCACTATCTTGTGGAGGATTTCACTGAATACCAAGATGTACATGTTAATGAAGTTTCTAGTGAGGGTTAATGAGATTGAGAAATATTAGTCTCGCATCCTAATGACTATATCAAATAGATTATTTGCTAGATTCCCTATCACAATCAATCAAGACAAGGGTGACTTCCCCTTTTGGATTGTCTTTAAGTCAGGAGATTTCAGTGTTTCATCAGTATAAGATAGCTTTAGAAAGAGGAGAAACATATCTCAATTTGACTCAAGACTTTGGCATAATAAAGTATCTTATAAAATTTTATTTCATAGCTTGGCGAGCTGTTCATTCCATACTACCTACAGATAACAAAATTCTAGATTTGGCATTACTCTAACTAATGATTATTGTTATTGTATTGGTACAAGTATGATTCCAAGCTTGGAAAACTCTGAGCATCTCTTTTGCACTGGATAATATGATCAAAAGATATGGCAAATTTTCATTGGGATCATGGGCATCAATACTAGGAGCACCAACCTTAGAGAACTTCTACACAGATGATAGGAATTCAAAGGCCATAACTCCATATCAGCCTATGTTATTAAAATTTTTCCAATAATTGTTATGTGCGAGCTTTGGAGATCTAGATGCAACTTAAAATATGAGTAGGAACAACCCTTAACTTTTTGATCCACTTCTCTTATATCTTTTAACATATGTCAATTTGCCATACTGGCTAGGCAGGCTGCCGACCGGATTACTGAAGATGAGGTGATACTACCACCGCAACCTCAGAGTGGTACTACTGCAGACATGATAGCTGTGATGCTTCAACAAGTGATGTAAAGCTTGGTAGATAAGGTTTAAACACAACCTGGGGATAATGAAATGTACGGAGGGAGTAACAAGCCTAATCAATCTAATGATCCACTCTGTAGATGAATTTGAGAGTTTCTTGAGTTGAAACCTCCCATGTTCACAGGGGCTAGTGAGACCAAAGACCCCCTATTATTCTTGGATGGGATAAAAAGTATTAAATGCGCTTGAATATTCTAGCACAAGGTCGGTTGAGTTGGTTGTCTATCGTTTGCAAGACATAGCTGAAGAATGGTTAAATCTTTTAAGGTAGGGTGACCAACTAACTCACGTCCCTCAGGAGTTTCGTGATGCTTTTACTGATCGATTCCTACCCATGAGCCAGAGGAATGCTCTGTCGTGTTAATAGTTATTTTGTTGATATAATCCTTGGTTTTTGTTTCTTGTTCTTTTTCGAGGGAGTCCTTTGAATTGTACAACTTAGTAATTTTTGGTAACTTTTAGAATATTTTTCAAATTCTTAGTTTTTTTTGGAAATAAAAAGAATAGAGTAAATTGAATGCCTTAATAAGTTAGGTGCTTAATCTAGACTTGTTAAGATCGTTAGGTAGTTGTCTTAAAAATATTGCATAAAAAATAGATATATTTTATAGATATATTTTATTTGAGTGACGTAGGCTCTAAGATTGACTCTAGATGAATAATAAAGGCTTTTAAATATTTTTATTAAATTAAATTATATTGTTAGGAAGAGAGTTGATAGTGAGCCGGTTTACTCATTTATGGCCATTGTGTGGTGAGGTTTGTATATTTTACATTTTATGTTGATATTGAAAACTTTCTCGGTATGTGTACAAAGTGAAACAAAGTGTTGATTCATAGGATAAAATTAAGGCATTTCTTTGTTAAGGCTAATTTTTGATTATATTTTTGTCTACCTTTTCATAATCCATAGTTAGCCCCCTTGAGCCTCTTTAGCCTATTTCTTTGATAACCAATTAGCCTCCCACCTCCCTTTTTTTATTAACCTTGCACTAATTTGATCCAAAATCTCTAGTGCCCTTTAAAGTTAAGACTTAAAAGTAAAGGGAAGAGAACGGTGAATTAATAGGAAATTAGTGTGGAAATAAAAGAAATAAAGTTTAAAGAGTGCCCGTGCATAAATGATAGTCATTGTAGTAAGGTGAACAAAATAAAGTTAAAAATTAATATAAAGAGATTGTTCCTTGCTAACAATGTATGAAAAAGGGTGAATGCTTAAATATAAAAGAAGATGAAAAGGGAGAGGTGAAAAAAAGTTGAATTTGGTAGACGTAAGGAGAAGAGCCTTAAAGTTTAAAGTTATAGTCTTAAAAGTGCATAAAAAGAGTCGTTACTATTTTAACCAAATATTTCCTACCCGTTCCTTAGTCAATATCACAACCTTTAAAGACCTTCCGATCCTATGTTTCTATCGCTTATGTTAATGGAGTATTACACTAAGGACAAGCCTATGGTATATCTTGTATGCATGTGAATTCTTTTGTGAGAGTGAGCGTTATTGTTTCATTCATATGCCCCAAAAATTATGATATATTATGAATGTGTGAGAGAAAATCTCTCTTAAAATGTTAGGGAACATAGGTGATATAAAGGTGGTGATCTATCATATTTCTCTGCTTGATAATTTGATTATAATTTATCCTATGTATTGTGTTAAAGAGTCAGTTCTAGAGGTTACAGCATTTTGATAGAATAATCTTATTTTGAATTATTCAACGCACTTTCTTTGAGAGTTGCTTGTATGTTTAAAATATCTTGGTGATCTAGCAACAAGTAACCTATTGAGCTTGCATGGTGAAGTGGAGTCTAATATCAAAGTTTTTAGTGGTTGTTCGAGGACAAATAAAAGTTTAAGTGCGAGGTTGTGATGTAGGTATAATATACACTCTTTTCACTACCTTTTCTCAACATCTAAGCTTTGTTTTGAGGATAATTTGGGATAATACTAATAATTTATGCTTGATTTCATAATTTATCACTTATGAAAGGTATTTTATGCATATTAGAAGAAAGAATTCAAAAGGAAACCAAAATGGAGCTCAAAACACTAAAATTGGCAAATTGACGTCCAAAGCAAAGTCAGAAGGTCCCAAGACGAGTTCCACGACAAAAGGGGGTCAAAAATACACCACCTCTGAAGTTTACACCCTGAAAAGAAGAATCACAGGGTAAACAAAAAGGCCTCGCGGCGTGAGCTCCAAGGCAAGCAAAGGAGCCTCCCGTTGCTACCTAGGTAGTAACGAGGGGAAAATTTTCCCAGTCTCAGTCCAATTGAGATGGAGTCTTTTAGGTATTTTTAAATATTATAAATACCCCATACCTAGACATTTTTAGAGAGATTGATTGGGGGATGCATTAGAGAATAATTGTGGAGGCATAAAGCTAGGGTTACTTCTTTAACTCTTTACTTATCATTATATCTTTAGATTAAGGGTTATGACTATAGTATAAATATTGTCATCTTTATATAAGTTTGTTACTGTGAATTTTACCATTACATTTTATTCTCTTAATCTTGTGCTTACTATTCTATTTCTTAGCTACCAATAGAATAAAAGGGATAATTTCTAGAGAAACTCGAGAGATGGAGACTAGAAATAGAACGTGAATTAAGGGGAGAAGGATGACTTAAATGAAAAGTTAGCGGTCAGGACGAAGATTTACCTAGATCGCCCTGCTTGGGTCAAATACAGGAAGATAAATTAATGCATTTGATTTGATTCATCTATTCTCTCTCTATGATGTTGTTAGGTGTCCAATTTGGGTAGAAGGTTAGAGGAGCGAGATCCCATGACCATAATATTAATCCTGTGATTTAATAATTAAGTAGATATATCAATTAAGCTTATCAACTATATAAAGATACGATAAAATTACACCAGTGCCATAACTTTAGGCCTTAACTTCTATGTGAACAACCTCCACAATACTTACTTGCTTTGATAAAATAAATAGTATAATCAACAACAAATCAAATCTTGAGAACTGATAGCTTGAGTAAATAATTAGAACTAGTTTAATTTCGTAAATAGTTAATTATAAATTCTTGTGGGTTCGACATCCGGCTCTCGAAGTTACTTTATTACTTTGACGATCGCGTACACTTGCATGTGTTGGGGGAGGATGGCACCTCAAATTCCTCACTATAGGTGGAAGATCCAATGTTCTAACACATGTCCTCCAAACCCTCAATATTCATACTTTGGTTGTTGTACACCCTACTAAAGGTACCATAGAGAGCATTGAGAAATACATAGCTAGATTCTTCTGGTCAAGAAATGAGGAAGGGGGAACACCACTCGATCTCCTGGGGAACTTATGTTTTCCCAACAATGAAGGTGGTTGATAACGCCCAAACTACACCTCTAATTAAAGAAGCGTAAGCGGTCGTAGTCAAATATAGAACCCAACTAGGTTGGGGTCGAATCCCACAGAGAATATGGTGAAGATTAAGTCTTTAGTGAAGTATGTGACTAATGGTCAATAATTTTCGGTAAATAAAGGGGGGGTTTTGTGTGAACAATGTGTAAACAAAACCCAGCAATAATGTATGAGAAATAATAGTAGGAGAATGAACTAGGGAAGTGTTTACCATGGCGTTGGTAACAATGTCGATCCTAGGCTTAATCGGGTTCTTTTTATATGCGTGTCACGATGTGATTGAAGTAATGGTATCGTCTAAACGTCTCAACCAAATAACGAATTTCCTTTTCTATTCTCTCGACCTCGAAAAGATGTGCTTTTTAGATTCAATCCTAAACATCAAGTAGATTAATCTAGTTACAGCATTAATCATTAGACGAGAGTTAGTAGTCTCGAATCCTTGTTGTTAATCAAGTTTCCCGGTTTTAATCTCTTTACTCAAGCAAATTAAACCTAGGCATGTTCTAATGTTTGCAACCACTAGAAAACGTTAAATAATGAATGATTAACAACGTGATAATACATATATTGAACCCAACACTACCCGGAATCTATATCGCTATGTTTGCCATGGCTCCCACAACCCTAGTTGTGGGAGGTTTAGTTAATCATGCTTGTAGAAGAACAAAAGAAAGCAATATTCATAATAAAGAAAAGATATCCTTACGATGTATTGAAAATAATCTTTAATTAATCCAAGAACAAGAACAACAAAATCCCAAGAACGATTCAAGAACACGAATTCAAGAAGTAGAGAACGTGTTTCTTGATCTCCAAGTCGACTAAAACTCCTAAAACTATTGTAAAAACGTGTAAAAACTATTTGAAAGGCAATATGTAAAATAAACCTAACATAGGGTATTTATAGGAGTCTAGGAAACCAATCCCAAAAACGTCCGGATTCCGTGTCGCGTTCTGCCTTAACTTGACGGTTTGGGTGACGGACCGTCACAACCTTGACGGGCCGTCACTTGAACCGTCACTGCTAAACAGTGAGTTTTCAGGAGAATTTCCAGGTAAGTCGTCCACCAGGTGACGACTTACAAGTTTATATGCATTTTATGATGAATTTTCAGGTAAGTCGTCCACCAGGTGACGACTTACATGTATATAGGGTAAAAACTGCATTCGAGGAGTGCGTTTCATCTTGGTGGCTTGGGTGACGGTCCGTCACGATCTTGACGGTCCGTCACTCGGACCGTCACTCTTATCCAGAACGTCTTTTTGCTCGTATTTCCTTCCGTTTCCATGTTTGTTCCTATTTCCTGAAAATACACCATAAACACATCAAAAACGACGACGGTTGCTTGAAAACGTACGATTGTTCTTAGTTTAAAGGAGTCGAAAGTGCCGTAAAATGGCGGCACATCAACGGTTCTAGCTTCAGAAGATTAGAAGACACTTGCAAAGCTTTCACATCTAAATAATGGTGGAAATTCAGAACTTTCAATTCAATGTGGACCAACTTTTTACTAGCCAAATATTGCCCTAATATCCACCCCTCTACTATGCATTGGAGTCCAACTCAATCACACTACCGAAAAGCTATGAATGAGTTAAGATACATTATTGATGATTTTACTTGGTCGAGGATATGCATAGAGAACATTAGCTTCTTGTCGACAACTGAACCACCCAAGGTCTATTTCACTATCTTGTGGAGGATTTCACTGAATACCAAGATGTTCCTGTTAATAAAATTTTCAGTGAGGGTGAATGAGAATGAGAAATATTGGTCCTGCATCCTAATGACTACATCAAACAGATTATTTGCTAAATTCCCTATCACCATCAATCAAGACAAGGGTGACTTCCCCTTTTGGATTGTCTTTGAGTCAGGAGATTTCATTGTTTTATCAGTATAAGATAGCTTTAGAAAGAGGAGGAACATATCTCAATTTGACTCAAGACTTTGGCATAAAAACGTTATAAGATGTCATTTTATAGTTTGGAAAGCTGTTCATTCCAGACTATCTACAGATAACAAAATTTCCAGAATTGGCATTACTCTAATTAATGATTATTGTTGTTGTATTGGTACATGTATGATTCCAAGTTTGGAAAACTCTGAGCATCTCTTTTGCACAGGACGATATGATCAAAAGATATGGCAAATTTTTATTGGGAGCATGGGCATCAATACTAGAAGCACCAACCTCAGAGAACTTCCACACAGATGTTGGGAATTCAAATGCCACAACTCCATAGCAGCTTATATTATTAGAATTTTGCCAATGATTGTTATGTGGGAGCTTTAGAGATCTAGATGCAGCTCAAAATATGAGTAGGAACAATCCTTAAGTTTTAGATCCACTTCTCTTATATCTTTCAATATATGTCAACTTGCCAAATTTATTTTTATTAACTTGGATATTCCTGACAATTAAAGAAGTCTAATCTTAATTATGGACATTAATCTTTTGGAAACTTCTTCTATTCCAGTCAAATAGATTAGGCTCCCTCCTATTTTGGAGAATGAATTCTGATGGTTTATGTATTGGTAATTCCTGTGTAGGTGAGAGAGTAGTAAGGGACTCTCTGGGCAGATGCATTCTGACTTCTATACTTCCAATGGGCCAGGGCACCATCAATATAGCTGAGGCCTCCTCATTCCTTTTTGGGCTCAAATGGTGTATTGAAAATGACCATATTCTTATCATGGATGAAGCTGATTCACTTCTCCTTCAGAACTATATCAATGAATCTTGAAGGGTACTTCGGAGGATACAAGAAAAGGTCCAGGAGATTAAGAAACTTGTAGCTGGTGATAAAGTGATTACTAGACACTAATACAGAAAAGCCAACAAAGTAGCTGATGAATTAGCTTCCGTGAGTTATAACACCGATATAATTAGGGTATATGCTCAGTATTGTGACTTACGTTACTTCTGACCACTGATAGATGGCAATTCCCATCATTTAGAGTTAAAAGGAGAAAATCGAAAGGCTCCACTTTGAGCCTCCCTGAATTTCCTAACTTATGTCACTGATTTTTGGGCTAACTATTTTGGTTATCACGTGTATGCATCTCAATTCAAGAAAGCAAGTTGTAGTCCTCCATCTTCATCTGTAAACTTCTTCCAGTAGCAATAGAATCATGTTTAGTTAATTTTTTTTTTACAAATATTCACTGATCCATAAAATCAATGATAGTAGTAATAACCAACTATTCATGAATATAATTCTTTCACTCGGTACATATAATATATTCACCTTGAGCATGAGTCTTTTTTCTAAAATAAAATTTGAAATGATTGAATAATTTTTTACAAAATATAAACTTATGGGTCAAGTTTTACATTCTAAAAATTATTTGAAATCACAGTTTGAAATTTGAATTCTTTTTTTATTTTTTTATTTTTTTATTTTTTTTGAGAATTTTAGATTTGAAATTGAAGTTAAAATTTTATACATATTTCATGAACAAACACTAATTTAAAATTGTAATTCCAAATCCTCAGTAGGTGCTTGATAACTTATCCGTGTTTATAAAAGAAGAAACAAAAAACTCGAACGAGGCAGCGAGTAAACTTGAAGGACTAGACTAAACATGACTAGTTGGGGCCTATTTTGGGTAAAATACCTAATCACACCAATTGGCTCTCCCAATTTCTCAACTTTATTGTTTCTTCTTTCACACAAAGCATCACAATCATCATTCTCTGGTAAAAAAAAAAAAAAAAAAAAAAAGACATGACAATTTGCATTGTTACCTCTATTTTTCCCCCAATTGAAACCACTCACATGCTTTTCCTTCTCTTCCTCCTCAGGAAATGTGTTGTTCATCATACTATTTCTTGTTGGCCCTCCAAACCCTTGTGATCTCTCTTTTCCAAGATTCACTTTCATATTATATATATACACTTAACCTCATCCCATCCTCAATAACCTCTCTCTCTCAGCTAGTCAACGTGTTTTGTTTTCTTGATATAGTGCCACTCTGGTAACACAAGTTACAACCCCATAATTTTTTTGTATCAAAGCTAATTGATTAATGTAGCAAAACAAGATTCTTCTACATGCTCTATTTTATAATTGGACTTTATAGATTTTTATTGGCATGTTTTCTGTTAGATTTAAACAGGTCTAAATGGAGCAGAATGGGTATCGAGCCAACTAGGTTTTGGTGTTGATTATTACGTCTGGTTGTTTCCTTTTGTGGTTTAGTCTCAAAGCAATGAGCTTTTCTTGTCTGAAACAGAAATATTTCTTTTCTACTTCTGAATGCGAAGGACATTTAGGTTTGATTTTAGAGGTTTATCTGAATTTTTTAACTAGGTCTGAAACAATTAATTGATTTTAAGTTTATTCATATATTCTCTATCTTGTTACTATGTTATAATTAATTGATTTTAAGTTTATCCATATATTATCTATCTTGTTACTATCTTATAATTAATGATCAAGTAAAAGCTTTCGTACAAAATGATTTTGTCGTTAGCATAATATATTTTGGAATCTTAATACATACTAGCTTAAATTTTGAGGGCGAAAGCCCGGATAAAGGAGGGTATGGTAGGCTGACTGCTAGCGTAAAACTAGTCTAATTTAGGTATATACTCTAAATTCCCTAACTAGTTAGGGTTTAAGGCATAATTGATTGAAATGTTGCTTGTCAGATTTACCGGTATTATCAGCCTTGCAAGCTGTTGTTGATAATTTTATAACATTATAATTTGATTCTTATCTATGGTTGTTGTAGGAATGAAAAGAGCAGCGTACTACAGCTGTGTACCCCAAATGCAGGATCATTGGCCTATCAAGAAGGCTCTGACATTGTCTGATGTAGATATCACTCATCCATTCCTCACTTTGTCTCGACAACAAGTGGAGAACCATATTGTGTTGCATATGACAACAGAACAACAGGAGCATTTCAGAGCCCAAGGCCAAGTAGATTTTAATGCTCGAGATGATGATACAGGTGAGATGTACCTAATGAAGTTGAAATGGCGGGGAAGCTATTACAATCTTATTGGTAAGTGGGGCAGAGTTGTACGAGGGAAAGGACTTGATGTTGGGCAAGAGATTAAAATACGTTGGGAAAATGGGTGCTTGCACTTCTCAGTCCCACAGCAGCAGATTGTTGCAGTCCCACCAATTCGGATGGTTGCAGCACCAGTAGTGCAGGACCACTGGCCCATTAAGAAGATCTTGACGCTCTCTGATGTGGACACTAATCATCCATTTCTCCCTCTGCCTCGTCTATTAGTTGAGGATCATATCCTTGTGCATTGGACACCTCAGCAACAAGAACTACTGAGAAAGGAGGAGCATGTGAATGTAAATGCCCGAGATTATGATACTGGTGAAGGTTATATAATGAAATTTAAGTGGAGGGGGAATTACTATAACCTTATTGGGAAATGGGGAACAATAATTCGGCAGAAGGGACTTGGTGTTGGGAAAGAGATCAGGTTGCGCTGGGCAAATGAATGCTTGTTCTTCTCAGTTCCCCAGGAGAGGTATGTTGCCACAGCCTCGGGGTTGGATAACTGGCCTATTAAGAAGGCACTTACATTGTCTGATGTGGATACCAATCATCCATTTCTTACTTTGCCCGGCAAGGCTGTTGAAGATCATATTCTTTTTTACTGGTCACAGCAAGCCAGAGAACAACTGAGAAATGAACATCAGATGAATATTAATGCTCGAGATGATGACACTGGTGATGCCTATTTGATGAAGTTGAGATGGCGGGGGAGTTACTATAATCTCATTGGAAAATGGGGAAAAATCATTAGAGGGAAGAAACTTCAGGTTGGAATGGAGATCAGAGTACGCTGGGATAATGGATGCTTATTCTTCTCAGTTCCTCAGTTATAGCATTGGCCAACCTGTAAATGTAGGTGAACCACCAACCTATTTCAACATGGAATGTGCAGTGGAAATTAAACTATTTCAGGCGAATGGCTTGGCAGAGCTGGATTTAAATCTATCCAGGCAGCAAGTGACTGACCAAGCACCAAGTTTATCAGGTGATGTAATGCAACAGTTTTACTTCTTATACTACTTCTGTGAGGGTCTAACAAGTGGCACCTTTCCTCCTGGGATAGTTCCACCCTTGCCTTACCTTTTGCGTATAGTTTGGTTTGGCAAGTTGATGTTATAGGATTGCTTTTTCATTCATTTGATCTTTGGTATTCCCTATCGTTTTATCCCAAAAATTCTAGCTTGTGGCTATGGCTCCCTTATTTCTTTTTCATATTTGATGCTTCACTGCAATTGGAAAGGCATTACTTAAATGCAACTTCTTTACATCAATAAAAGCTATCATTACTTGTAAAAAATAAAATAAAACGAATAGCAACTTCTTGCCATGTTCATACTATGTTTCCCTGCTTTTTATTTTTCACTCTTTTTTCTGATCAGTACGGTAAGCTTTTCTGATTTCAGCAGCACTAAGATGGGCTGGGATAGTGTACCAACTTTTTCTCAAATCTTTGTTCCTTTTTTTCAATGATCAGGTAAACAGTTTCATTTCATAAATCAAAGGCCAAAAATCGGCCGTATACAGGAAGTATACGTAAAAGTAAAGAAACTGCAAAAAGATATGGTTCTCTACAAAAGACATCCAATCCTCTATACAGTCCGGAACTACATGGGTGCACCAAAAATAGATAAGGGCGAGAGTACTCCTCAACTGCCCAAAACTCAATTCTACCCCTTCAAAAGTCCTTATTTCTCTCTCTCCAAATGATCCACGTCAAAGCCAGAGGAACAACATTCCGTGCCTGCTCTTCCTCCTGCTTCTTCCAGCTTTCCAGCAAAACAACAGATCCTTCACTGACTTTGGCATCACCCAAGACTACCAAACCAACTGAATGCCACCATAGCCTCATGGCCAGACTGCAGTGTAGTAGAAGATGATCTGCCTCCTTGCATAAGTAACACCTGCTGATACAGACAACCTTCCTGTTCCTAAGGTTTTCCGCCGTCAAATCACCCCTAGCAGCTAATCATGTTGAAAAAGCGCACCTTCCTTGGCACCTTAGGAATCCAAATTGACTTTTCAGGAAAAGCCTTCTCCGCCGTCATCAAAGCTTCTCATAAAAGGACTTGACAGGAAAAGCGCATTTGTTCCCCAACTTCCATCTCATGGTATCAGATCTTTCGACTGGCTCACACTGCTCTCAAGTCCCTGTTCCTTCATTTGTTGTTCCAACATTCTAGCAGCTCAGATACATGACTCATGTCCCTTAACATTCACAATTGCATTTGACTGTGCTGATTCGATGACTTGTCCAGTTTGATCATTTCCTTCCAAAATCCCATTTCAAAGAATCGTTTGAGCGAAAAAACCCAGCTTACATAGTCATGTTTTCCAATGTCAAGTTTGCACGTTATACCTGGTTTTACTCTTAATGACATGATTTTATAGCTATAGAAATCTCGTTTTAAAACAACAAGTTTCGAAAGTCTTTATTTCTTTCTTAACACTTTGTGCCCAGTCAAACACCTCCACTGCAAATGGGATGGAGAGTAATATTTTCTTTGAAGTTGGGTGAGGGTATCAATATGGAGAAAATTCGTTCGCTGTCCCAAACAATGTGTTCCCAATCTGCCACTTCTCCACGGGACCACAGCAAATGCGAATGGAGGCCGAACAGGGTTTGGGTTGGTGTGTTACTGTTGTAGAAATTTGCTCAGTCCCAAACAATGCATTTTCTAACTTGCCACTTGTCTAGAAGACCAGTTGAAGACAAATGTGGGATGAAGCAGTACTTTCAGCGAGAAGACAGTTTGGTCTTTTGATTTCTCTTCTTAGAAAGTTTCTTATTTTAATTACCCAACTTGAACTAGATTATTTTGGTTACGTTTCCTGCTTGTTGATTAATACTTATATAGTTGTTTTCATTTATTTTGTTTCCTTAAATAATTTTTGTATAAAATATTTGTAAATATTCTATAATTTATGACTTAGATCAGGGAATACACTATATCTATTAGAATCAACTAGGGAGGTTGTATTATGGTAATCTGTGCATTATTTTCTATTTTGGAACGTGTGTACACACTGTTTGACCTCTAACAGTTTCAGAGAGAAATCAAGTTGTGCATTCTCAATATCTCTTCCTCTCTTGGTCTTACTCTACAATTCTGAAAGACAACACTAAATCCCAGGATTTTGGTTATTTTGAGACTAACTGTTGTGTCCAACTCTTGCAGACTCTTAAGATTTCAAGGACAAGTTACCCATGCTATAGTTGAAATCTGGTCATTGGTGGATTTTGTATGGACCAACAGATTGTCTCTGCTGAGCCTTCTGCTGCACATTGCACGCATACAACACCATCCTCTGTTCAGCGATAATAACTAGATGATTCCAGCTACTTGGAAGTCTTCAAGCCAGTCATAATCCTTAATGAGCTATTACAACTGCAGTCAATATGACCTCTACCTTTGCTTTTGCAGAGAAAGGGACAGTTGCTTTCTACCAGATGTTTATAAATTGGTTCTTTAGTACAACCAATTGGATATTCTTGTTTTGTGGGAATTCTTTTTTACCACAAATTATTAGGAACCTCAGAGGTTTTGGGCCCTTAAAGGAGAAATTCGGGAATCCCTCAGGGCTTTCGTCTATTGGTAAGAGCACAACACGTGATGTGTGGATTAGGTGCACGTCACGAGTTCGAACTCTGCTGCAGGCAAAGCCTTGTATTTTAAGTGGAGAAGGGTAAAGGTAAGTGGAGAACGGTTAAGGTACAGGTCCATTATCCACTGAGCTTCAGACCGTGCGCCAGTTGGCTCTCGAAATTTGTCAACGAGAAAAGAAGAGATTCGGGGAGCATATAACTTGTGAAAAAGGAAGGGCACATAATTCTTGCAGTCGGGAACTGGTAAAGCTGGGTATCAGAAAGTGACTGCAGCATAGGAGTTATTTGCTGTCATTCGTCTGCTGAAACTGAAAGCACGGGTCTTGATCAAATTGCTTCTCTGGCTGCAAGAGTTTTTGGCATCTCTGCTGATGTATCCAATTAAGCAACAAGCTTCATTAAAGTGTGTGTTAGGCGACCCAACAGGTGTTGTTCGATTTGTGTGTTCCCTTAATTTGTGATATTTTCTAGATCATGATTAGTTAAGGAATCTTTCGAGCTGCACCATGAAGGATAAGGTTGGGAATGTTGTTTGTCTTTGTAATTTATGGTTTTGTTAGGAGAAGAGCATACATGTATACCGGAGGTATTCTAATTGCCTAATTACGTAATATTTTCCCTTGCAAGACTGGACAAGAAAGCTCAAGAGCCAAAAATGTCTAGTGGCGTGTGCAAGTCATCCTTTCTCTCTTGTTCTTCAAATATAAACTAGTGAATAAGTTGAACAAATAAAAAAAATAAACTGATTGTCATAATCCAATTACGTTAAGAAATACATATTTTATTTGTATTTTCTTCTTAATGAAGTTTTTTACACAAAAGAATTCTAATAATAATTGATGTTGCAATATACAAAGATTAACTCTTCTTTGGAAACATTAGAGCTTCCAAAATTGAAGATAGTATCCACAAATTTATCTTAACTTCAATGTTAATGTTTTTCTCTTTTTTTACTTTCCAAATGATTTTGCTAGGAAGAGATTTATAAAAAAAATAATTAAGAAATCTTACATAAACATGAAAATAGTGTGATCTTAAAAGTTGCAAGAATAAAGTATAAGAAAGTGATAGCTATCTCTCATAAAATTACAACTTGATATAATTCTCAAATAAATTGTATATAGTCCTCATTAAATTTTATGATTGTTTACGAATAATTACAGAGTTACCGGCCATCTATATTGTAAAATGTTTATAAAAATTAAAAATATGAAGAAATATGTATATTTCTTTTCGTTTTCTTTCCGAAATATGTTTCAATTATTTTTGCTTGTCATTAGTTGCTCAAAATTATAATTTGATGCCGCTATACATAAACAAAATCAACAAAGTGCATAAAAAATTATAAGTATATATACTGATGAAAAGAAGAAAGATAACAAAGAGATGAATATGAAAAAAAGTAATATTGAAGGAACAAAGGGATCAATGAGATTATTATATAGTAGTAAATATAATTTGTAACCGATGTTATTAAAGATAATTTTTTTAAATTAAAGATAAATTAATAATAGCATTTAAGACTTTAATGTGCCAATAATTATCTTTATTTTATGATTTACAAATTAATAAGCTTCAAAAAATAATAAGAGTGAATTTGAATTAATCACAAATATTATATATTCATATCTTATCCATAAAAATCATCATCAAGGAATGTAATGAGATGATTTTCATATTTAGTTAAAAGTTATGAATTTGAACCTTAAAAATTAATGAACAAATCTCTAAAGAAAGATCATACTAAATAATTTTCAGTAATTTCATGAGTTAATATCCGTTAACAACCACAATTTCTCTACTAAGTATAAAATATTGTAAAATCAAGAACAAAAGAACAATAATATAAACAAGCAATATAGACAAACTATGAGAGATCAAGAGAGAAGAGCTTTTCTTATTCTTCCAAGTATCAAGTATATCCCAAAAATCTTCAAGTGTACACAATATGAACCATTATGCCTCTATTTATAGTGTTCATAGAGGCATACAAAAGGTTGTCACTAATATGACATAAAACATTGATATAATGAAGGAGGATATGCAGGTGGAAGGTTACAAAATTAATGATGATAAATAGGGAGGTTATCTTCATAATGGAGGGTAGTAATGGGGATAAGTAGTGGGAGTTAATCACATTTGTGTAATGGACATCTAGTAAATATATTTTACAACACTCCCCCTGATGTCCAATAACAGATAATGTGCCTCGTTAAAACCTTACTAGAAAAAATCCCGTGGGAAAAAAAATCCTAGTGAAGGAAAAAGAGTACACATATCTTGCAATACGCGTTGTTTGCTGCCTCGTTAAAAACCTTGCCAGGAAAACCCATTGGGACAAAACCTAGGCCAAGAAAAAAAGAGTGCAACACATTTTTACTCCTCCTCACAAAGACATCTCTTAATCTTGTAGATGATACATTCCAATCCAGCTTCTCAAAGTGTTGGGATCGATAATGCCTCCATCAAATATTTCACCAAATTGAGCAAAATAGTCCTTTGCTGAAATATACTTTGTTTTGTCTTCTTCAATATATTCTTCTTTCAATTGAGCTATGCAAGAAGCATCATTTTCATATAATATAGCAACCTCCATCTCAAAAAAAATCACACAATTTCTTATGTGTAGAGTCACTTGCTTTATAAGTTGCTAGTAGCTTTATTTGACTTGAATAAATGTCAATCATTGTCTGTCTTATAGAATATAATAATATGGAAATAACCACACATGCAAATAGAGAACTTTCGTATAATTAAAAGCTTTGCCGATCAAATAATCTCCTGCATTTGCATATCTAATAAATCTTTGACAATATTAGTTAGAAATAATAAATTCATATCAATATTTGATTTCATTCAAATATCTCCACATAAAAGTGAAATTATGTCTTTCCTGCATATTTGTAAAAAATATTATCTCGTATATAAAAATAGAAGGATACATACGTGCATGAATTGCACTAAAACATGGTACTTTCTGACCATTTTTATGAGATCAAAATTGATCTTTCTTTATGTTAAGCGATCTTACAACCATTGAGGTACTATTCAATGGAATCGCCTTAACCTTTTTATTCCTTCATGGATTTTCATATTGTCACGACCCGATTTCTCAGGTCATGATGGCACCTACAACCCCCCAGTAGGCGAACCAATTTCCGTAGCCCGGAACGGTTAGTAATGGGCTACTACCTAACAAAAATGCACAATAAGCAGAAATAAGCAGAAGCAGAATGTAAAGGTAGACAAAGCGGAAGCAAAACCCGAATATATACATAAAGAAAACTACACCAACCCCAAAACTTGGTATCGACAGTACATAAGCTTCTAATAGAATACCAGTGCTAGAAGTAACAAAATACAATATAAATCTGTCTCCGAAAGTACAAGGAGCAACAATACAACATATGAGATGTAGAAAAGCCCCGACCATCAGGCGCTCACCCTAGTCTCGAACCTCCCAAAAGCTGCACGAGTCTCCAATGCGATCAACAACGAAAACTTAACTAATATCTGCACCAGAAAGATGCAGAAGTGTAGTAGGAGTACCAAGACAACGGGTACTCAGTAGGCATCATCGGCCGACTGAGCGCATATAAGATATAAAAATAGTAATAAACAGAATACAAGAAAGCAGTCACGGAAACAAGAAAGAAGCACAAGGAACTAGCTCAAGGAACAATCAACCAAGAGCTACAAGTATACATTCTAGCACAAACATATACATAACACAAAAATACAGGTGTAAGGAAGAAGAACGCACCTGAAATCCTCGCAACAATAGTATATGAAAGGAGAGAAAGTCAGGAACATGGCGGTACACCGGTAACCTCAAGTAAAAGGAAAAGAAGGAAAGAAGTCTAACATACTCAAGATGGAATCAACAAGCATAAGGAAAACATAACACTAATCAAACTTCAAGATAGCATAAACAGGAATCCACCTCACAAGTACACCTCTAAGATGGAATAACTAACCCACAATAACCGAGAAATACTACTCAAATCCTGATAAGAATGGAACCAGAAACTCACAATCTGCTCAGAAGGCCACACAAAAGTGCCTCAATAAGATAGAACTCCCTAGCCCTCTCAATAATCAAAATCCCACAACCGGATCCTCAACAGGATAATAACCGCTAAATCACCAAGAAAGCTCTATAAAACTATAGGAGTAATATAATCTACCTACAGCCCTAACGGCTGCCCATACAATCGAGGAATGCAATCAAGTGAAAACAAACCCTCCGGACGCCCATACAACCAGAGCGTACACTGAACACACAGCAAACAAGGGTGAAATCCGAGTGAAATATGCATGATGATATGATATGATGAATCTATAATCAAGTGTGATCGCAGTGTTGTATGTTACCCCCTCCGGTACCCCAAAGGTCCAATAAAGGCAGGATCCATGGAAGGACTTCTCCCAAGTACCTCTCCTACGCCGTAAATCCCTCCCCTCCGATCACCATCAATCTGAAGCACCTGGTCCGGAATGGTTGGGTCCATGGAGGTCTACTTGTAAACCACAAACTAACACGAAACTCAATATATCTCAATAGTCGGAATCTCATAGTACGTGCTCAGATTCGATCCGAGTTTAAATCAGTAGACATGTATCAATAACCCTCATTAAGGGTGCCCAGAGCGTATCCGGGTTTAAAGCAGTAGTCATGTCTCAATAACCCTCATCGAGGGTGTCCAGAGCGTATCAAGGTCTAAATCCGTAGAAAACCATGTCTAGCGCTATGGTCCAGCCGAGCCTAGTAGCAGGATGAAAACCAGTAATCAAGTCATCGTAGTATCCTCCCTACTCCGAGAGGTTCATAAAAGTCAGTTTCAAAACCCTTTCAAACTCATATTACTAAAAATGGGCCCTCGGGGCCATGCAAAGTTTAGAGAATCAGTTATAGTAGGCCCGAAGCCAAATATGTAGTAAAACATGCAGGGAAAAACCTTTTCATGTATGATATGCTCGCAAACAAATATAGTAGCCTAAAATGGCTCACAAATATTTCCTATCGGCCCTGCACAGGCTCAATAGTTCTCCCGCAGTCATAGCCAGCCTAAAAGGATATCTCTATGTCCGAGACTCATGGACATTTCCAAATAATCCACCATCTATGTTCCAGAGTCAAAACAAGGCCACACAGGACCACAAGAGTAATATATACAAAACTACACGAATACTACAACCAACGTATGAAATAAATGGATGGAAAAGACGGGCACGGTCTGGGGTACCAACCTAAAATAACTCATCCAAGGATGCTAATTAATGCAGTTATATCCTATATATACAGAGTCTAGGTAGGGAAAGCCATAACCTACTTGTCGTTCGACGAATAGCTGCGAGAACGGTGGCGTCCAAGCTTGAACTGCTCCGAGAAGCTCCAAATTGTGAAACCACTATCAACACAATAATCTACACGTCAAGAGGAGACTAACGATACCCATATTTCTATAATAATAGCCGGGCTGAATTTTGGGTTACCGATGGGATCGTGGGCCCCGCAACTCGAAACAAAAAATGAAGAAGCACAGAATGATCACCACGATCATAAGAGCTCATGCCCAGAAAATTGAAGGATTTGGGCATTAAAATCGGGATAAAACAGCCCACCCACTTCAAGAAATCAAAGAGGGAATTAAGAGAAAGAAAAGTTGGAATTTAACAGAAAGCTTACCGGATTAATGACGGAAAAGGGCTCACGAAGCTATGGTGAGTTTGTCCCAAGAAATGGCCAAAAGTTAAGAAATTAGTGTTTGGGAGCTTTAACAATGGTGGAAACGAGGTTGGAAATGAGGAAATAAAGGAGAAGGTTTAATTTATAACATTGCCAGCAAATACCGCAATTGCGGTACTTTTATCGCAAATGCAGACACCACAAATGTGACCAAAGCACCGCAAATGTGGAAAAACACCGCAAATATGGCATTTCACAGCAATTGCGATGGCCGCAAATGAGGTCAAATGTCCGCAAATGCGGACCCAAAAGGTACAACAAAACTCAGCCAAGCTAAAAACTTTGAATGGACCCTCGGGATTCATCCAGGGTCCCACAGACACAAACGAATAGAGCTATTTGACTTGAAATGGCATTTTGGATCCAATGGAATCGATGAAAATCTCATCGGAGGTTGATTTAATAAAAGTAGGCCCCACGCCCAACATCAATCTTAGGCCAACTATTTCCAAAATGGAACCTAATGGCCGAAATAAAGCCCGAAAGCCTCGGGATCGGAACTAATAGTCCATACAGCCTAAACTCGACATTTCGGAGCTAACAGTGCTGACGGAATTTCCATTCGAGGCCGTCTTCTCCGAATGTTGACCAAAGTTAAACAATAGTCCATCGAGCCACTCTCAAAATATCAACTGACACACCAAAGATCCATAGTTCCCGCTTATACTCTACCACAGCCGAATTCACCCTTTTCTTGCTCAAATCCTTTCAGGGCCGAGCTATATTATACTAGACTTTGACCTCCAAACACTAACCCAGAAATAAGCAGAATCATAATGTAAAAGAAGACAAAGCAGAAGCAAAACCCAAGAATATACATAAAGAAAACTACATCAACCCCAAAACTTGGCATCGACAGTACATAAGCTTCTAATAGAATACCAGTGCAAGAAATAATAAAATACAATATAAATCTGTCTCTGAAAGTACAAAAAGCAACAGTACAACAAATGAGATATAGATAAGCCCCGACCATCAGGCGCTCACCCTAGTCTCGAACCTCCCAAAAGCTGCACGAGTCTTCAACACGATCAACGGCGAAAACTCAACTAATATCTGCACCAAAAAGATGCAGAAGTGTAGTATGAGTACCAAGATAACGGGTACTCAGTAGGCATCATCGACCGACTGAGCGCATATAAGATATAAAAACAGTAATAAACTGAATACAAGAACGCAGTCACGGAAGCAAGGAAGAAGCACAAGGAACAATCAACCAAGAGCTACAAGTATACATGCTAGCACAAACATATACATAACACAAAAACACAGGTGTAAGGAAGAAAAACGCACCTGGAATCCTCACAACAATAGTATATGAAAAGAGAGAGAGTCAGGAACATAGCGGTATACCGATAACCTCAAGTAAAAGGAAAAGAAGGAAAGCAGTCTAACATACTCAAGATGTAATCAACAAGCATAAGGAAAACATAACACTAATCCAACTTCAAGTTAGCATAAACAGGAATCCACCTCACAAGTACAACCCTAAGATGGAATAACTAACCCACAATAACCGAGAAATACTACTCAAATCCTGATAAGAATGGAACCAGAAACTCACAATCTGCTCAGAAGGCCACACAAAAGTGCCTCAATAAGATAGAACTCCCTAGCCTTCTCAATAATCAAAATCCCACAATCGGAGCCTCAACAGGATAATGACCGCTAAATCACCAAGAAATAAGGACCATAACCAGCTTTATGAAATGATAGGAGTATTATAATCTACCTACAGTCCCAATGGCCGACCATATAACCGAGGAACGTAATCAAGTGAAAACAAACCCTCCGGACGCCAATACAACTGGAGCGTACACTGAACAAACACCAAACAAGGGTGAAATCTGAGTGAAATATGCATGATGATATGATATGATGAATCTATAACCAAGTGTGATCGCAGTGTTGTATGTTACCCCCTCTGGTGCCCCAAAGGTCCAATAGAGGCGGGATCCATGGAAGGACTTCTCCCAAGTACCTCTCCTACACCTTAAATCCGTCCTCTACGGTCACCATCAATCTGAAGCACCTGGTCCAAAATGGTTGGGTCCATGGAGGTCTACTCGTAGACCATATACTAACACGAAACTCAATGTATCTCAATAGTCAGAATCTCATAATACGTGCTCGGATTTGATCGAGTCTAAATCAGTAGCCATGTATCAATAACCCTCATCAAGGGTGCCCAGAGCATTTCCGGGTCTAAAGCAATAGTCATGTCTCAATAATCCTCACCGAGGGTGTCCGGAGCTTATCCGGGTCTAAATTAGTAGAAAACCATGTCTAGTGCTATGGTCCAACCGAGCCTAGTATCAGGATGAAAGCCAGTAATCAAGTCATCATAGTATACTCCCTACGCCGAGAGGTTTATAAAAGTCAGTTTCAAAACCCTTTCAAAAATCATATTACCAAAAACAGGCCCTCGGGGCCATGCAAAGTTTAGAGAATCAGTTATAGTAGGCCCGAAGCCAAATCTGTAGTAAAACATGCAGGGAAAAATCTTCTCATGTACGATATGCTCGCAAACAAATAGAGTAGCCCAAAATGGCTCACAAATATTTCTTATCGGCCTGCACATGCTCAACAGTTCTGCAACAGTCATAGCCAGCCTAAAAGGATATCTCTATGTTCGGGACTCACGGACATTCCTAAATAACCCACCATCTATGTTCCAGAGTCAAAACAAGGCCACACAGGATCACAAGAGTAATATACACGAATACTACAACCAACATATGAAATAAACGAACAAAAAAGATGGGCACGTTCTGGGGTACCAACCTAAAATAAATCATCCAAGGATGCTAATTAATGCAGTTATAGCCTATATACGCAGAGTCTAGGTAGGGAAAGCCATAACCTACCTGTCGTCCGACGAATAGCTGCGAGGACGGCGTTGTCCAGGCTCAAACTGCTCCGAGAAGCTCTAAATTGCAAAACTACTATCAACACAATAATCTACACGTCAAGAGGAGACTAACGATACCCATATTGCTATAATAATAGCCGGGCTGAATTTTGGGTCATCGACGGACCCATGGGCCCCGCAACCTGAAGCCAAAAATGAAGAAGTACAGAATGATCACCAGGATCATAGGAGCACATGCCCAGAAAATCAAAGGATTTGGGCATTAAAATTGGGCTAAAACAGCCCACCCACTTCAAGAAATCAAAGAGGGAATTAAGAGAAAGAAAAGTTGGAATTTAATAGAAAACTTACCGGATTAATGACGGAAAAGAGCTCACGAAGCTATGGTGAGTTTGTCCCAAGAAATGGCCAAAAGTTAAGAAATTAGTGTTTGGGAGCTTTAACAATGGTGGAAACGAGGTTGGAAATGAGGAAATGAAGGAGAAGGTTTAATTTATAACATTGTCACCAAATACCACAATTGTGGTACTTTTATCGCAAATGCGGACACCGCAAATGCGACCAAAGCACCGCAAATGTGTAAAAACACTGCAAATGCAGCATTTACCACAATTGTGGTGGCAGAAAAACTTCGAATGGTTCCTCGAAATTCATCCGGGGTCCCACGGACACAAACGAATAGAGCTATTTAACTTGAAACGACATTTTGGATCCAATGGAATTGACAAAAATTCCATCGAAGGTTGATTTAATGAAAAGTGGGCCCCATGCCCTACATCAACCTTAGGCCAACTATTTCGAAACGGAACCCAATGACCGAAATCAAGCTCGGAAGCCTCGAGACCCAAACCAATAGTCCCTCTAGCCTAAACTCAACATTGCGGAGCTAACAGTGCTGACAAAATTTCCATCCGAGGCTGTCTTCTCTGAATTTTGACCAAAGTCAACCAAACCAGCCCAACTGGCCTGAAAACATAAAACGAGAGAGAATTCTAAGCTGAAAATCTCCCGGATCCCGACCAAAGGTCGCTTTAGACCAAAGTACACTCTCCAGAGCTAACGAAACTGTCGGAATTCTATTCTGAGCACGTTCACCAAGGATGTTGACTGAAGTCAACTATTTCCAAAGTTAAAAGCTCTAAAACCAGGAATGGACAAAAAGACCAAACAAATGGCCCGGACACCGAACTACCAGTCCCAGCAAGCCATAAATGACTTGGGGCAACTACAGGCAAGCTCTAACGGTACAAGAAAGGCGAACATGTGTAAATAATCGGAAGGGTCATTACATAATCCACTACTAAAAGACTTTCATCCCCAAAAGTCAAGGAAGAAGAAAAGACTAGAGATTTAAGAAAAACGAATACATAACCCGCACTACTCTCTAGAAAAACCCAGGTAGCCTCCACGACTGGACGGAACAAAACGGAACCAAAGAAAATAATCAAGCCTAAACTCCTTACTAGCCAAGCTGGATTCCAAACTTAAACTCCAAAACTCCAAAGATCTGCTGACCCAAATTGAACCTCGAGAAACCCAACCAGAAGCACCGACATAACACCGAAACCAGAGAAACAAGGCGATCAACATACATAACTAGAATCTTCGAAACCACAACCAAGTTTACCATAAAGCCATCACCCAAAAATTCTAACTCATGAACCCGCTGATCTACAAAACCCTTTTATTCTGAACTGAATCTTTTTGTACTATAATCATGAAACTTCATATAAGTCAAACACTCGAGCCACTGTCGAAGCATCAACTGACACACCGGAGATCCATTGTTCTCGCTTATACTCTACCACAGATGAATTCACCATTTTCTTTCTCAAACCCTTTCAGGGCCGAGCTATAGTGTACTAGCCTTTGACCTCCAAAAACTAACCCAGAAATAAGCGGAAGCAGAATGTAAAGTTATACAAAGCGGAAGCAAAACTCGAGTATATACATAAAGAGAACTACACTAATCCCAAGACTTGGTATCGACAATACAGAAGCTTCTAATAGAATACCAATGCTAGAAGTAACAAAATACAATATAAATCTGTCTCTGAAAGTACAAGGAGCAACAGTACAACAGATGAGATGTAGATAAGCCCCGACCATCAGGCGCTCACCCTAGTCTCGAACCTCCCAAAAGCTGCACGAGTCTCCAATGCGATTAATGGCGAAAACTCAACTAATATCTGCACTAGAAAGATGCAGAAGTGTAGTATGAGTACCAAGACAACGGGTACTCAGTAGGCATCATCGGCCGACTGAGCGCATATAAGATATAAAAATAGTATTAAATAGTATACAAGAAAGCAGTCACGAAAGCAAAGAAGAAGCACAAGAAACTAGCACAAGGAACAATCAACCAAGAGCTACAAGTATACATGCTAACACAAACATATACATAACACAAAAACACAGGTGTAAGGAAAACGAACCCACCTGGAATCCTCACAAAAATAGTATATAAAAGGAGAGAGAGTCAGGAACATGGCAGTATACCGGTAACCTCAAGTAAAAGGAAAAGAAGGAAAGCAGTCTAACATACTCAAGATGGAATCAACAAGCATAAGAAAAACATAACACTAATCCAACTTCAAGATAGCATAAACAGGAATCCACCTCACAAGTACAACCCTAAGATGGAATAACTAACCCATAATAACCAAGAAATACTACTCAAATCCTGATAAGAATGGAACCAAAAACTCACAATCTGCTCAGAAGGCCACACAAAAGTGCCTCAATAAGATAGAACTCCCTAGCCCTCTCAATAATCAAAATCCCACAACCGGAGCCTCAACAGGATAATAACTGCTAAATCACCAAGAAATAAGGACCATAACCAGCTCTATAAAATGATAGGAGTAAAATAATCTACCTATAGTCCCAATGGCTGCCCATACAACCGAGGAACGCAATCAAGTGAAAACCAACCCTCCGGACGCCCGTACAACCATAACGTACACTGAACACACAACAAACAAGGGTGAAATCCTAGTGAAATATGCATGATGATATGATATGATAAATATTTAACCAAGTGTGATCGCAGTGTAGTATGTTACCCCCTCCGGTGCCCCAAAGGTCTAATAAAGGCAGGATCCATGGAAGGACTTCTCCCAAGTACCTCTCCTATGCCGTAAATCCCTCTCCTCCGGTCACCATCAATCTGAAGCACCTGGTCCAGAACGGTTGGGTCCTTGGAGGTCTACTCGTAGACCATATACTAACACAAAACTCAATATATCTCAATAGTCGGAATCTCATAGTACGTGCTCAGATTCGATCTGAGTCTAAATCAGTAGACATGTTTCAATAACCCTCATTAAGGGTGCCCGAAGCATATTCAGGTTTAAAGCAGTAGTCATGTCTCAATAACCCTCATCGAGGGTGTCCAAAGCGTATTCGAGTCTAAATCCGTAGAAAACCATGTCTAGCGCTATGGTCCAGCTGAGCCTAGTATCAGGATGAACACCAGTAATCAAGTCATCGTGGTATCCTCCCTACTCCGAGAGGTTCATAAAAGTCAGTTTCAAAAGCCTTTCAAAGTCATATTACTGAAAATGGGCCCTCGGGGCCATGCAAAGTTTAGAGAATCCGTTATAGTAGGCCCGAAGCCAAATCTATAGTAAAACATGCAGGGAAAAACCTTTTCATGTATGATATGCTCGAAAACAAATAGAGTAGCCCAAAATGGCTCACTAACATTTCCTATCGGCCCTGTACAGGCTCAACAATTCTCCCGCAGTCATAGCCAGCCTAAACGGATATCTCTATGTCCGAGACTCGCGGACATTTCCAAATAACCCACCATCTATGTTCCAGATTCAAAATAAGGCCACACGGGACCACAAGGGTAATATATACAATACTACACAAACACTACAACCAATATATGAAATAAATAGACGGAAAATATGGGCACGGTCTGGGGTACCAACCTAAAACAATCCACCCAAGGAGTCTAATTAATGCAATTATAGCCTATATACGCAGAGTCTAGGTAGGGAGAGCCATAACCTACTTGTCGTCCGATGAATAGTTACGGGGACGGTATTGTCCATGCTCGAACAGCTCCGAGAAGCTCCAAATTGCAAAACCACTATCAACAAAATAATCTACACGTCAAGAGGAGACTAATGACACCTATATTTCTATAATAATAGCCGGGCCAAATTTTGGGTCACCGACGGGCCCGTGGGTCCTACAACCCGAGTCGAAAATGAAGAAGTACAGAATGATCACCACGATCATCGGACCACATGCCCAGAAAATCAAAGGATTTGGGCATTAAAATCGGGCTAAAACAGCTCACCCACTTCAAGAAATCAAAGAGGGAATTAAGAGAAAGAAAAGTTGGAATTTAACAGAAAGCTTACTAGATTAATGATGGAAAAGAGCTCAAGAAGCTATGGTGAGTTTGTCCCAAGAAATTGATGGCCAAAAGTTAAGAAATTAGTGTTTTGGAGCTTTAACAATGAGGGAAACGAGGTTGGAAATGAGGAAATGAAGGAGAAGGTTTAATTTATGACATTGTCAGCAGATAACACAATTATGGTACTTTCATCGCAAATGCGGACACCGCAAATGCGGCCAAAGCATCATAAATGCGGAAAAACACCATAAATGAGTCATTTCACCGCAATTGTGGTGGCCGCAATGCGGTCAAATGTTCGTTAATGCGGATCCAACAGGTACAACAAAACTCAGCTAAGCTAAAAACTTTGAATGGACCCTCGAGATTCATCTGGGGTCCCACAAACATAAACGAAAGAGTTATTTGACTAGAAAAGGCATTTTGTATCTAATGGAATTGATGAAAATCTCATCGGAGGTTGAGTTAATGAAAAGTGACCCCCACGCCCAACATCAACCTTGGGCCAACTATTTCCAAAATGGAACCCAATGGCGAAAATCAAGCCCGGAAGCCTCGAGACCTAAACCAATAGTTCCTCTATCCTAAACTCAACATTTCGGAGCTAACAACACTGACGGATTTTTCATCCGTGACTGTCTTCTTCAATGTTGACCAAAGTCAAACAAACCAGGCCAACTGGCCTGAAAACACAGAACGAGAGAGAATTCCAAGCTAAAAATCTCCCAGATCCCGACCAAAGGTCCATCTAGACCAAAGTCCATGCTCCAGAGCTAACGAAACTGTCAGAATTTGATTCCGAGCACGTTCATCAAGGATGTTGACTGAAGTCAATGATTTCCAAAGTTAAAAGCTCTAAAACCAAGAATGGACAAAAAGACTAAACAAATGGCCTGTGCACCGAACTACCGATCCTAGCAAGCCATAAATGACTTGAGACCGCTACAGGCAAGCTCTAACGGTATAAAAAAGGCGAACATGCATAAATAATCGGAAGGGTCATTACACATATAACCTTTGTTGTCTAGCTAGACATAACAACCATTCTTTATACATATTCAAGTTTTTCATCTATTACTAGATTGAAAGAAATATCATTGCATCCACCATAGGAGAATACATCTCCAAACAATAATGTCAGAAATTTTGCAAAAAATCTTTATGCCTCAAGGCACAGATTATACTTTATATCTTACGATTTTATATTTTACACAATAATTCATTTGTACCCCACTGATATTATACCTTAGACTATAGACTATGTCCATATCATCACTTTTCAAGTGAAATAGAATATACTTGAATTGCGTATTTTATCTGGCCAATAATTTATCTGTCCACACTATTTGACAGATTTAAATTCAAGATCCTCGTTACCATTTATAATGGTGAGCGCTACAATATATCAAAGCTACCATCGATGGTTATTTTGATATCAATTTTATTACGACATAACATATCAAGATCGCTCTCATCTTTTTCATCATTTTCAGGTACCTGAACCTTTTCCAAGGTTTTATGAAGAGTTATGTCATGGTGCTCTTTTAAAGCACTTGCCTCATTACCATGACCATTTTTATCATTTGCTCCTCTTCTTCTTTAAGGTGTTTTACTTTTGAAATCGATTGGTCTATCACGCTTCAAGTGTGTCATAGACTCTGTCCTTCATGAACTTCTCATTGGAGCATTTACAGCTGAATTATATGATAATAGGGTCAGAAAATACATCTGATAATGAATTTGTAATATTTTGCAACTGAATTATCTCTTGAACTTCAAGTTCACATTTTTTTACGAGGATCTAGATAATTCATTCCATCCATTTCAGCTGTTAATCATATCTCCCCCTAATGTTAAGAAATCTAACATTCACCCCAACCTTATTTGGGAATCCATCTTTGTGCCTGGTGGAGCAATCAAATCAAATATCACACATTTAAATTTTAGATGAAATATTTGGCTCCTGACCCTGAACCAACTATATAGGGGAACCTTATTGATTTGATGCATACAAGTGCTGCTGCATTAAAATAATGTCTCATATCAAATTTCTTTTGAAAGATTTGTTCTCATAACTAACGAGTTTAACTATAATTGGAGGCACATAATTTCTGCTAAATCAACCAACATTATCAACTTTATAGTTTGGAACTATGCTCTTAATTTAACAATTTGAGCAAACAACCTTGCAAATATTAAATTACAAGTTGATAGCAAAGCGCATGTGACCAACCATAGATGCATCTCATTTCATAGTAAACGGTCCACATGGCAGGTGAAAGAGCCCATATTCACCTTGTTATATGTTTCAAAAATTTAGGGGTACAACCCCAACCTTAGCCGATATAATATTTTATCGTGAGAACAATCAACATAAGAGAATTCTTGAAGAATCTTTTATTTCTTCAATGTATAACCACATGAATTCTCACTTATTTTTGCATCACATTTGAACCAAAATGGTCAACCGGTCATGCCAACTTATATATT
Source organism: Jaltomata sinuosa (assembly GCA_003996215.1). Classification (NCBI taxonomy): domain Eukaryota; kingdom Viridiplantae; phylum Streptophyta; class Magnoliopsida; order Solanales; family Solanaceae; genus Jaltomata; species Jaltomata sinuosa. The sequence continues at coordinate 159,226 of QJPP01007004.1, read as the reverse complement.
TTCTGTAAACTTTTAATTTACTATCGCATGTGATTCCATCACCATGCCTATATTTGTATCAACAAACAGGAAAAAAATACGGGTAACGTTTCACATAAATATTTAAACACATTTCATAATTTATAGTCTCAATATATTTTCATTTTTGGCTGATTCCTTCGAAACTCAAAAAGTTTCTTCTGAGACTTACTACAACCCCAATATCATATATGAAGAATTTTATTCCTTCAAGTAGTACCACATTAACCTTTTTTTTTTGGAGCTATCAAATACTTGAGTACTACCTCATATTCTAAAACACCATAAATGTGGTGAACATCTCCTTTAAGGAGAAAATTATGTGTACCCAACCAATGACAAGTTTGTGTAGCCACACAATAACATTAATTTTTGATACTTTTACCCGTTGGTAATTCATGTTGCGACATACAATAATATTTGTGACGTACTAAAAGTTCTTGACCAATGACCGTTAATACCAATATATTTTTCTCTCAAACCTCCCGTTATGGTGAGTTTTGGTATTTGTCCAACCATATATAAACACATTTTTAACACAATAATTTTTACTACATTCGAAAACATTCATTTTCAAGAATGGGCAGCCATTCACAATTCTTATCACAAGTCACATTCATTTCAAGAAATGGACTATAATCATATATATGTGCTTCATATTATCATGCATTGACATTTATCATATTTATATGATCCACCTCAACATCACTTTGAAAGGTATAGTGCACAATCACTTTATATTCTCTTATTTTGATGGAGGATTTATAAAAATTACCAAATTATGTTCATAAAAATTATGTGCCCAATATATACCTTTCATACCAAATTGAAGGTAAAAATTACCTTCACTTTTGAAGGACCATTTGGAGAACCCATAGCGTTCTTCCTTTATTATCAAAATGATGATATTTTATTCTTTTTCACGTCCACAATCATTTGTACAACAATAATAGTGATTTAGTCATCTTTCAGACTTATTATATATTGCTACCACATTCAATTCATGGAATGGAGCATATTCAATGGGACGGACTTCACAATTTTTATCAAGAGCATATCAATTTGCTCAGTCATCATTATATCATTAATATTGCATTGAGACTTGAACCCAATGTCTTACCCATAAAATATAGGACATAATTTGGTGGGACTTGAACTCAACATCTTATCATCATAGTATATCAGGGCTCAAACCTGATGTCTTCCTTGCTTGGTGCGATACAACTAAAATATATCGTCTTACCCTCAATATTTTATCATAATGGTGCATCGATACTTTAACCAGATATCTTACCCTCTTTGATACGATGGGACTAGAATTCACCATTTTATTCTCAATTAATGGCACAATAGACCAAAATACAATAAGACTCACTCTCCAGCCTTCAAAATATTACCAATTAATAGTATATAGAAGATTGAAGTCACTGCTTGCTATCCCAAATAAAATGCCACCAGAAAAAAAATGTACTGTCGAAATGTTTTTGATCTACTATCACTAAAAGAAAAACTTTAAAATTATGTCCTTGATAACATTAATGAACCGTTTCTGGAACATAAAAATTGTTAGATATCATTATCTACAATACACAAAAATTATATGAACAAAACTTAAAATATGATATAACTCAGTAAATTTTAGATTACTGGTTAAGATGTTTATCAATTTTCTATATAAATATCAAATATTAATAAAATACTTATCAAGATCTTTACTTGTGGTGGTGATAGTGGTCAGTCTGTGAATAACCTTTCCAGAAAATAGTAATGCTAACAAAAAGCAAGAACTTAGCCATTATAATATTCTGAAATATTAATGTTATGTCAACAATAGCTAGCAGTACAAGTGAATTATGCATATTGTATTACCTTTACTTACTTGAAATGTTTGAGAAGCAATCAAGCAACGTGGCGCAGAACTTTTTGGGCTTCTAAGATTTTGAGGATTCACGAATTGGTGGAAAATCTTTTAAGAGATATCGTGCTGATAACGTGTTGTAAAATCAAGAACAAAAGAACAATAATATAAACAAGCAATATAGACAAGATATGAGAGATCAAGAGAGAAGAGCTTTTCTTATTCTTTCAAGTATCAAGTATATCCCAAAAATCTTCAAGTGTACACAATATAGACCATTATGCCTCTATTTATAGTGTTCATAGAGGCATACAAAAGGTTGTCACTAGTATGACATTAACCATTGATATAATGAAGGAGGTTATGGAGGTGGAAGGTTACAAGATACATGGTGATAAATAGGGAGGTTATCTTCATAATGGAGGAAAGTAATGTGAATAAGTAGTGGGAGTTAATCACATTTGTGTAATGGACATCTAGTAAATATATTTTACAACATAAAATAATTACTTGTACTGAAACTGTCAATTAATGAGAATTCTGACATGTTCAACCATTGAAAATTACTATAAAAATATATATGAAAAAAGAAGAAACATAAGAAAGATTATACTACCCCTTCATTAATTATCCAATTTAACTAGAATAAAAATAGAATTCAAAAATAAGTATTACAAAATTATCAACATAATTGCACAATTAAATTGAAGGGGTTAACAGATGCAACATAGAATTTTGAGTTTTTTAAAACTAATATATATATATATATATATATATATATATATATATATATCCAATTTCTCAGTCATGATGGCACCTACAACCCTTCAGTAGGCGAACCAATTCCCGTAGCCCAGAACGGTTAGTAATGGGATACTATCTAACCGACAAGCAAAAGAATATATAAAATAGGTAGAAGCAAGGGATACATAAGATAAAGGAAAGAACAACAGGTGTATATACAGGAGCCAAAACCAACCCAAGACCTGGTATCATAGTATAGAGCCGAATTTACATGTCAGAAGTACGAAAGAACCCAAAATAATATATACGTAAATATCTCCGAGTGGTAGTAGAGTACATAAGCAAAATATAAACTGAAAGCTAAGCTACAGTCGTCAAGAGCTCACCCTCAATTTGGAATATCACAAAAGCAGCTCCTCGTACGAGTCCCCGATGAGCTAACGACGATGGCCCACACTAGGATCTGAACCAGAAGATGCAGAGTATAGTAGGAGCACCAAATGCAAAGCATAAGGTACCCAATAGGTATCATAGGTTGACTGGGCACATATAAGATAAAAGAGTAGTAACAGACAGAATAAAAGCAAGTAGTCACAGGAATCAATGAAAAGTAGACAGGAGTTAGCCCAGAGGGAAGACAACAAAACAACATACAAGGCTAGCAAGTAGAATATATACACAAAAGGCACAAGTGAAAGTAAGAAAAGACGCACCTGGGATCCTTGCAATAACAATATATACATAATAAGTTCTAGAAGCGGACGGTATACCGATAACCTCAAGTACAAGGAAATGAAGAGAAAAATAAAGGTAGGCATGCTCGAAAACAAGAACCAATAACCCAACTGCTCATACCAATCTCAAATCCAACAAGTAAAAATTTAACCGTACATAATCTTATACGCATAACAATAACAGGGTATAACACCGCGAATAAGTAACAAGAGGCTACCTACAGTCCCCCGGCCGCCTATACAATCGAGGAACGCAAACAAGTGAAAAACCCCCCTAAGGCCGCCCATACAACCGGAGCGTACACTCAACAAATAGAAAACAAGGGTGGAACCTCAAACACTAGATGATATGATGCATGATAACCTCAGGGTGGGATAGAAACTCTGTATGTACCTCCTCCGGTGCCGATCGGGCCCATCAGGTAGGTTCTATGGAAGGACACTGCTGTATACCTCTACTCCACCATATACCGTCCCTATGGAACACACAGACCAAAGCCCCAGGCCAGACGACAAGGTCCACGGAGGTCCCGGACCCCATACTAAAACTCAGTATCAAGACATGTCATCCGAAAGCAAGTCCGGGTTCAAGATAGAGACCCAGTCTCGAATATGCATGCACAGATCCTATCCAGGACTAAAGTAGTGGGAAAATATCTCAAAACCCCCTCCAAGGGTGCCCGAGCGTAACCGGGTCTAAACAGTAGAAAGTCATCTCAAATGCTCGGTCCGACCGAGACTAAAATCATCTCGGTTTAGTAAGAAACTCAACTAGTACCCCATCCCTGCCGAGTCTAGCGTTAATAGAAAAACGGGTGATAGAAATCATAATTTATCCTTTTTTTACCCCAACAAGATTCATAAGTTAAATCAAACCATCTTCAGTTCATTTCCTATCGAAAATGGCCCCCCGGGGCCATGCAAGGTTTAGAAAACAATTTCAGTAGGCCGAAGCCAAAAACGTAATAAAACATGGATAAATCCTCTTTATATGCATGAAAATGAATGATCAACACAAATAGCCGCCCAACAGCTCACAATCAACCTATCGGCCCTGCAAAGGCCCATAGCTACTCACCAAGCATAACCAGCCTAGAAGGATATTTCTATGTCCGAGACTCGCGGACATTCCCAATAACCCACTTTCTATGTTTCAGAGTCAACAAGGCCTCACAGGACCACAAGGGTAAATAAAACGTATCGGCAAGTACTACAAGCATCGGAGGAATAAAAGTAGGCGGACATGAATAAAGCGGTCAAAGTCTGTCGTACCAACCTAATAATCCAACTCAAGGATCCCATCTAGTACAATTTTATCCAATATATGCTAAGTTTAGGGAGTTTAGACCGTAACCTACCTGTCGTCCGATGACAAGCTCGAACCTCTCTGAAAAGCTCCGAAATGAAATCAACTCGAATTTGGGCTTGAATAACTTGACGTAGATGATCGACTTTCTTTCGGTAGTCAAATATAGCACTAGAATATTTCTCCCAAAATTCTTCTTCCACGCCCCAAGTAAACTTACGAGCAATAATTATACACATATATATAAAGTATGCAGCAACTAAAGCCTAAGAAAAATTAAGGAAAGGAACGAAAAAAATGAAGCATAAACTTGATTTGTTAGAAAGTATTAGTGTGGAAGACCTTTTGCTGAAAGTGCTAAATTACATATATATATATATACAACAAAACTCAGCCATTATTCATCATTAATGGTTATAATGGCACCACCCCACTAATTTCTAAGTGTTGTCTACACCCTCCACTTCCACGTGGAAGTGGAGGTGGCACCTCGAAAGAATTCTATCCCCTTACATATATATCCGGGTATTGCATAGGTTCGTGGTAAAATAAATATAACTTTTTGAATATATCATAATAAATAGAAAATTATTTCAAATAGAACCTACTATATTATAATAATAAATTTTAACATAACTAGATTTACTATCTCTGTTAAAATATTACAATTTATAAAAACCTTATACAATAAATACATACATAAATATATCATAACAAAAGTATTTTTCATAGACATTTAAAATATTTTAGGAAGGCAATAAAAATATAACCTTTTACCACATTCAACTTTTAAATAAAATATTTTCAAATACGCGCGATGTTAATAAAATTCTCAAATGAAAACACCCCATTCTCGGGAATGCTATGACACCACAATATCAGGATTGACCTGTCCACAAGGCTTGCTGAGGTCATACGATCACAAATCACTATCGCACGATTTCAATAATTAGCTCTTATGACCCAACTCTAAAATAGGGAAAATGACCATAAAGACAAAATGAACGGCTAAGGCGCCGAACCACCAGTCCCATCAAGCCATAAATCACTTGGGGTTGCTACAGGCGAGTTCCAACAATACAAGGAAAGCATACATGCGAAACTGACCGGAAGAGTCATTACATCATCCACTACTAAAAAGAACTTTCGTCCTCGAAAGTCAAGGACAAGGGAGTACCTGAAGGCTCAAACAGCTACAGATCCTAGCCCGCATATCTCTCTCGTTATCCCAGGTAGCCTCCTCAACTGGATGGTGCCTCCGCTGAACCTTAATAATTGGGATCTCTCGAGACCTTAATCTCCTGACATCTCTAGCCAAAATAGCTATCGGCTCCTCAACAAAGGCTAAACTCTCATCCAACTGAACTGAATCCCACTGCAACACATGAGACTCGTCTGGAACATACCGCTGCAACATCGATACATGGAAAACCGGGTGCATAGCTGAAAACATCGAAGGCAAAGCTAACTGATAGGCAACACTACCAACCCTCTGGAGAATCTCGAACGGCCCAATATACCTGGGGCTAAGCTTGCCCCGCCTACCAAATCTCATCACGCCCTGCATGGGCGATAAAGGGAGAAACACCAAGTCACCAACACTAAACTCCAAGGCACGAAGCCTATGATCATCATAACTCTTCTGCCTGCTCTGAGCTGCCTGAAGTCTGTCCTGAATCACTCGGACTCAGTCTAAGGAATCTCGAAGAAAATCTGTACTCTGTGTCCTAGACTCAAAACCATCAAACCAACTGGTCTCATGTGCTCGAACTTAACCTGTTGACCGTTCTAGCATCGAGATACGAACTCTACTACGTCCCGCTTCATTCCACTCCACCAGTAAAGCTGTCTCAAGTCTCTATATATCTTCACACCACCAGGATGAATGGAGTAGCTAGAATAATGTGCCTCACGAAGTATCAACTGAATCAAATCTCCAACCCTCGGAACACAAAGACGACTCACAAACCTCAGAATACTATCGGAACCCAAGGTAGCCCGGCTGGCCTCACCCTGAACTACCTGATCATGAAGGTCACACAAACTCTAATCCTCAAACTGTCGGCTCTGAATCTGATCAACTAGAGTAGAACGAACCTCAACACTGGCAAGAACTCTGCTAGGATCCGACAAGTCAAGCCTAACCAAACGGTTAGCCAAAGACTGAATGTCCAAGGCCAATGGTCGCTCAGAAACTGAAAGTGAAGCTAGGCTGCCCATACTCACCGCCTTCCGACTCAAGGCATTCGCTACCGTGTTTGCCTTGCCCGGATGGTACAGAATAGTGAAATCTTAGTCTTTTAGCAACTCAATCCATCTCCTATACCTCGAGTTCAGCTTTCGCTGACTCATAATGTACTGAAGGCTACGGTGGTCGATGAATATCTCACAATGAACTCCATATAAATAGTGCCTCTAGATCTTGAGCGTGAAAACTACTGCTGCCAACTCCAAGTCATGGGTGGGGTAGTTGCACTCGTGAACCTTTAGCTACCTTGATGCATATGCTATCACTCGACCCTGATGCATCAACACAACCAAGACCAACCCCAGAAGAATCACAATACATGGAGAAGCTCTGACCATCAACTGGCAAAGTTAAAACTAGAGCTGAAGTCAATAAGGCCTTATGCCTCTGAAAGCTATCTTCGCACTGATCCGACCACTGAAATAGGACATCCTTCCTAGTCAGCATAGTCAAGGGTGCTGTTATGGAAGAAAATCCCTGAACCAACCGTCTGTAGTAACGTGCTAACCCAATAAAGTTGTGGACCTCAGTAACAATAGTAGGTCTAGGCTAATCATAAACCACTAAAATCTTTCTCGGATCAACCCTAATCCCATCCTTAGATACTACGTGCCCTAGGAACGTAACTGACTCAAGCCGTAACTCGCACTTTGAGAACTTGGCATAAAGCCGATGATCTCTCAAAGTTTGGAGTATAACCCTCAAGTGCTGCTCATGCTCATCTCTACTCTGCGAGTATACCAAGATGTCATCTATGAAAACTATCACAAATGAGTCCAAATACGGGCCAAGCACCTTGTGCATCAAGTTCATAAAGGCTGCGGGGGCATTAGTCAACCCAAAAGACATCACCAGGAACTCATAATGGCCATAATGTGTCCTGAATGATGTCTTAGGGATGTCCTCTGCCCTAATCCTCAACTGATGGTAGCCGGACCTCAAATCAATCTTTGAAAACATGGTTGAACCTTGAAGCTGATCAAACAAGTCATCAATCCTCTGCATCAGATACCTATTATTCACTGTCACACTATTCAGCTGTCAATAATCAATACAAATCCGCATCCACCCAGCTTTGTTCTTCACAAATAGAATAGGAGCACCCCAAGGTGACACACTTGGTCTAATAAACCCCTTAGCTAACAGACCCTAGAGCTTCTCCTTAAGCTTCCTCAACTCAGTAGGAGCCATATGATAAGGAGAAATAGAAATGGGCCTGGTGCCCGGTTCTAACTCAATATCAAAATCAATATCTCTCTCAGGTGGAAGGCCTGGCAGGTCAGTAGGGAACACATATAAGAAATCTCTAACCACATAAACTGACTCAGGGAAAGAAGGGTCGGCACTAGCATCTTGGACATATGCTAGATAAGCTAAACACCCACGGGAAATCAACTTCCTAGCTCGAATACAAGAGATGATCCCAGACGGTGCATGGCTAATAGAACCCTGCCACATAATCAGGGATACATCGGGCATGGCTATGGTAACGATCTTGGAATAACAATCCAAAACCGCACGGTGAGGGGATAACTAGTCCATGCCCAGTATCACATCAAAATATAGCATATCAAGGATCATCAAATCACCCCAAGTCTCTGAATTACCAACAGATATCATACAAGACCTCATAATCCGATCCACTACTAAAGAATCTCCTACTGGGGTCAAAACAGAAACTGACACAGATAAAGGCTCACTAGCCAACCCCAAACAAGGCACAAAGTAGGAGGATACATATGAACAAGTATATCCAGGATCAAACAAAGCCAAAGCAGACTGACGGCACACCGAAATCGTACCTGTGATCTCAACATTTGAGGCCGCTGCCTCTGGTCTCCCAAGGACTACGTAAAATTGACGATGACCTCCACCTGCCCTATCGCCATCTCTACCACTTGCTCTGCCATGCAGAGCACCACCTATACCCTGACCACCACCCCCTCTAATCGGTGGCTGAACTGCTCGCATGGGCTGAGCCAGCTAAGCTGTGGGCTGAACTGTACCCCTTTGGGGGAAATCTATTGAAAAATGGACAACGACACCATAATCATAGCAAGCTGAACCCCACTGACACCGCAATAATAGAAGGAACCTGATGGCCTACCCTATCGAGACGAACTAGCTAAACTCGTATGGCCACTCCGGCCTGATGCGCCAGAAGTAGTACCTCTCGAAGACTACCCTTACTCAAACTAAGAACTACCCAAAGTCTGAAGCAAAGCCTGAACTAGTCTACTAGTCTGAACTTGATGCTGCTGTGGCTAATGACCCTGGCCCCACTAGCCCGAACCTCTACCACCCTGTCGAGAACCACTGAATCCACCCTGATAACGAGGCCTCTTATCCCTAGCCCCCTTATCATGTCGATGCAAGTCTTCCCCAGTACGGGCATAATCTACAATATCCTGAAACGATTGACCACTAGCAACTAATATCTTGGCTGGCTCTCTCAGCTCTCTCCGCAACCCCCAAACAAATCTATGAACCCTGTCCGGCTCAGTAGGAATGATCATAGCCCCAAATAGAGTAAGCTGATAGAAATGGGTCTCATACTCAGATACAGACATATGACCCTTCATAAGTCTAGTAAACTGCTCCCAGCGATGCTCACGATCACTCTGAGGCAAGAACTTGGCCATAAAGGCCTCATAAAACTTGGACCAAGTCAAAGGATGTGACGATGGTGGTCTGCAAGAAACCTGGTCCCTTCAATATAACTTCACTGGGCCCTCCAGCTGATAGGTAGTATAACCAGCCCTGTGAGTCTCCAACAAACCCAAATGATGCAACATCCCCTCAAAGGTAGTAACAAAGTTATGTGGGTTCTGTACAGAAGTACCAGGAAACCTCGGAGGTGATAATCTCAAAACCCTACCCAATGCCTTCTGCTCCGACTCTATCACAGCTGGGCAAGGAGCAAGAGGCTGTGTAATTGATGGGACTGGAATGACCTCCATACAGGGAGCCGCAGTAGCAGGTTACGCTCCTGAACTCTGTGCACCTAAGGCTTCCCCCTGAGCAGATGGCGGTGCTACCTCAGAAGGCCGCTCTCCAATCATACCCAAAAGATGTATTAGTGAACCTCAAATATCTGAAGACTGAGCTGGGGCTGAAGCTGGCACAGAAGTGGGTGCTGGAGCTGGTACTGGAGCTAGTGGTACCTGGGCTGCCCCTTGGTCCACATGCTGCTGCTCGGGAACAGACTCTAGATCATACTCATGCTTGGGCTCTTCCTCAACTTTAGCTGCTCTGGGACGGCCTCTACCTCTACGACCTCTCAGGCCCCAAACTGGTGTCAGGGGCGCTGGAGTCGAAGGCTTGCCCCTGCCAGATGTTGCCGCTCTCGTACGAACCATCTGCAGAAGAATGAAGTAGAACAAATGAGATTTCAAGAAACTTCAAGGGTGCTACGCATGATACAAAAGAAATGAAAGAGTTGTATTTCCTAAGATGTCACTACAGCCTCTCGAAGATTGAGTACGGACGTCTCCGCCCTGATCCGCAGGACTCTACTAGACATTGACTGTTATACTGATGACACCAGTGAACCTAGAGCTCTGATACCAAGCTATCACGACCTGACTTCTCGGTCATGATGGCACCTACAACCTCTCAGTAGGCAAACCAATTCCCGTAGCCCAGAACGGTTAGTAATGGGCTACTATCTAACCGACAAGCAGAAGAATACATAAAATAGGTAGAAGCAAGGGATAGATAAGATAAAGGAAAGAACAACAGGTGTATATATAGGAGCCAAAACCAACTCAAGACCTGGTATCATAGTATAGAGCCGAATCTACATGTCAGAAGTACGAAAGGATCCAAAATAATATATACATAAATGTCTTCAAGTTGTAGTAGAGTACATAAGCAAAAGATAAACTGAAAGCTAAGCTCCTGTCCCAATAGCTCACCCTCGGTCTGGAATATCACAAAAGCAGCTCTTTGCACGAGTCTTCGATGAGCTAACGACGATGGCCCACACTAGGATCTGCACCAGAAGATGCAGAGTGTAGTATGAGCACCAAATGCGAAGCATAAGGTACCCAGTAGGTATCATAGGCTGACTGGGCACATATAGATAAAAGAGTAGTAACAGACAGAATAGAAGCAAGTAGTCACAGGAATCAATGATTAGTCCACAGGATTTAGCCTAGAGGGAAGACAACAAAACAATACACAAGGCTAGTAAGTAGAATATATACACAACAGGCACAAGTGAAAGTAAGAAAAGACGCACCTGGGATCCTTGCAATAACAATATATACATAATAAGTTCTAGAAGTGGACGGTATACCGGTAACCTCAAGTACAAGGAAAGGAAGAGAAAAATAAAGGTAGGCATGCTCGGAAATAGAAACCAATAATCCAACTACTCATACCAATCTCAAATCCAAAAAGTAATAATTTAACCATACATAATCTTATAAGCATAACCATAATAGGGGATAACACCGCAAATAAGTAACAAGAGGCTACCTACAGTCCCCCGGCCGCCCATACAACCGAGGAACGCAAATAAGTGAAAATAAACCCTACGGCCGCCCATACAACCAGAGCGTACAATTAACAAACAACAAACAAGGGTGGAACCTCAAACACTGGATGATATGATGCATGATAACCTCAGGGTGGGATAGAAACTCTGTATGTACCTTCTCCGGTGCCGATCGGGCCCAGCAGGTAGGTTCCATGGAAGGACACTGCCCGTATACCTCTACTCCGCCGTATACCCTCCCTCCGACACACGTAGCATAAAGCCCCAAGCCTGGACGGCAAGGTCCATGGAGGTCCCGGACCCCATACTATACCTCAGTATCAAGACATGTCATCTGGGAGCAAGTCCAGGTTCAAGATAGAGACCCAGTCTCGAATATGCATGCCCAGACCCTGTCCAGGACTAAAGTAGTGGGAAAATATCTCAAAAACCCCTCTAAGGGTGCCCAACCATAACCAGGTCTAAATAGTAGAAAGTCATCTCAAATGTTCAATCCGACCGAGACTAAAATCATCCCGATTTAGTAAGAAACTCAACTAGTACCCCAGCCCTGCCGAATCTAGCGTTAATAGAAAAACTTGTGATAGAAATCATAATTTATCCTTCTTTTACCCCAAGAAGATTCACTAGTTAAATCAAACCCTTTTTAGTTCATTTCATATCGAAAATGGGCCCCCGGGGCCATGTAAGGTTTAGAAAACAATTCCAGTAGGCCCGAAGCCAAAACTGTAGCAAAACATGGATAAATACTCTTTATATGAATGAAAATGAATGATCGACACAAATAGCTGCCCAGCAGCTCACAATCAACCTATCGGCCCTGCACAGGCCCACAACTACTCAACAAGCATAACCAACCTAGAAGGATATTTTTATGTCCGAGATTCGCGAACATTCTCAATAACCCACCTTCTATGTTCCAGAGTCAACAAGGTCTCACAGGATCACAAGGGTAAATAAAACATATCGACAAGTACTACAAGCATCGGAGGAACAAAAGTAGGCGGACATGAATAAAGAGGTCAAGGTATGTGGTACCAACCTAATAATCCAACCCAAGGATCCCAGCTAGTACAATTTGATCTGATATATGCTAAGTCTAGGGAGTTTAGACTGTAACCTACCTGTCATCCGATGACAAGCTCAAACCTCTCTGAAAAGCTCCGAAATGAAATCAACTCGAATTTGGGCTTGAATAACTTGACGTAGATAATCGATTTTCTTTTGGTAGTCAAATATAGCACTGGAGTATTTCTCCCAAAATTCTTTTGCCACTCCCCAAGTAAACTTACGAGTATTAATTATACACACACATATAAAGTATGTAGCATTTAAAGCCTAAGAAAAATTAAGGAAAGGAACGAAAAAAGAATGAAGCATAAACTTGATTTGTTAGAAAGTCATAGTGGAAGACCTTTTGCTGAAAGTGCTAAATTACATATATATAATATATAATATATATATATATATATATATATATATATATATATATATAATATATATATATATATATATATATACAACAAAACTCAGCCATTAGTCATCATTAAAGGTTATAATGGCACCACCCGACTAATTGTTAAGTGTTGTCTACACCCTCCACTTCCATGTGGAAGTGGAGGTGGCACCTTGAAAGAATTCTATCCCCTTACATATATATCCGGGTATTGCATAGGTTCGTGGTAAAATAAATATAACTTTTTGAATATATCATAATAAATAGAAAATTATTTCAAATAGAACCTACTATATTATAATAATAAATTTTAACATAACTAGGTTTACTATCTCCGTTAAAATATTATAATTTATAAAAACCTTATAAAATAAATACATACACAAATATATCATAGCAAAAGTATTTTTCATAGACATTTAAAATATTTTAGGAAGGCAATAAAAATATAACCTTTTACCACATTCAACTTTTAAATAAAATATTTTTAAATACGCACGATGTTAATAAAATTCTCAAATGAAAACACCCCATTCTCGGGAATGCTATGACACCACAATATCAGGATTGACCTTTCCACAAGGCTTGCTGAGGTCATACGATCGCAAATCACTATCACACGATTTCGATAATCAGCTCCTATGGCCCAGCTCTAAATTAGGGAAAATGACCATAAAGACAAAACGAACGGCCAGGGCGCCGAACCACCAGTCCCAGCAAGCCATAAATCACTTGGGGCCGCTACAGGCGAGCTTTAATAATACAAGAAAAGCGTACACGCGAAAATAACCGAAAGAGTCATTACAATATATATATATATATATATATATATATATATATATATATATATATAATTAAGAGAATCTAATTAAAAATTGACTTTAATATTTTTTAATATATCATATAAATAGAAAAAAATAAGAAAAAAAAGATAAATATGATTTACAGTCAAAGAGAGGTGTCATATCACTCTTCTTTTGCTCATCTTGATGAACTTGTACCTAACTAATTTAATCATTTTTTTATTAATCCTCTACAACACCATCAAACTTATTTTTTCATCTTGATGAACTTGTGTTTGGTTATTATGACACAAAAAGATTGATGAAAAAAATGAAGGAAAGAAATCCAAAAAGGGAGAAAGATATATAGAAGAATTTGTGCTTATCAAAGTGAATAGTACAAAGAAAAAGGAAATATGAGTACTATAGACGCAGAAATATTAGTTGTTATATATGGATTGAATAGTTTTAGATTAACATTTTAAATTAAAAGAAATATTAGTTAGAACTGATTGTGAAGCTATAGTTAAATTTTATCAAAAAGTAAATGACAAAACCAGTAACAGAAGAAGATGGTTGAATTTTATGGATACAATAACAACTTATGAATACATTATTTTTGAAATATAAAAAAAGAAGATAATAATCTTGCGGATCAGTTATGTCGGCCATTTGTTTTTCAGCATGAGACCAACAGTACCCAAGCCTGCAGATAAGGGAAAAGGCATGGCCTCACCCTCAAACACATACACACAGACAATGCTAGGTAATATTAATTTTAGACCACAAATATTAGCAACCGACACTATAGAGAGACTATTTTTTGAAAAATATAATTTAATATTTTAACCTCCATCTAACTTATCATTCAGAACATTACCAGAGTGTATTATAGACAAACAATAAAGGTATTTAATAGACAATTTTTTGGATTGCTTAAAATAAAAGAGATAATAAATATTTTATAACAGTCATGAACGCTTTATGTCAATATTTTATGGACAAGAGTAAAAGAACAAATTTAAATATTATGTAGTAATACATGAAAGAACAAAATGGTATTTTATATACTTGGACAGAAGTTTTAGACTCGATAAATAATTTAGAAAAACCTCTTTTTAAAGATTTCAATGACTTGATTGAAGCATTAGATTATGCAAGAGGTATATTAGGACCAAACTACTATATTTCTCCATTCCTCAGATAAATTTTTTTAAAAAAATTCCCAATATAACATTCAAAAAGGAAATGATAAAAACAATTTTTTGTGACCATTACTCTTCAATGATAGAAGCATTCAAAAGGCTAAACCAGAAAATGAAGCCTTAAGCCAAGAAAATGACAAACTTATTGATAATATGAAGATACTAAAAAATAAACTTCAAGCATCAAAAACAGAATCATATGAGTCCCAGACCCAAATAATTTATGAGTCTCAACTACTTAATTTCTATCTCAAGAAAAAATAGACGAGAAGGGTGTGCATTCCCCAACGAATACAATAAAATTCACTGTGTCGGATAGAAACACAACTAGTCCAATTCAAATGGTAGCCGGTAAAGACTTATTAAATCCATTGATGACTGGCACTTTGCCAAAAAGTGTAACTACATGTGCAAAAGCAGGAAGGATACTACCGGAGACAATAATAAAAGGAGAATCATGGTCAAGGAAAAGAATGATAAAGTTAAACAACAAAAACAAAGAAAAAATAAAGCAATTAATCAAGAAGATGTAATGACCCTTCCGGTTATTCTCGTGTTTATGTTTTTTTTTGTACTGTTAGAGCTTGCCTGTAGCGTCTCAAAGTCATTTATGACTTACTGGGACCGGTGGTTCAGTGCCCTGGCCGTTCATTTGGTCTTTATGGCTGTTTTCTTGTTTTAGAGCTTAAACTTAGGATATCATTGACTTTGGTCAACATTCTTGGTAAACGTATTCAGAATCAAATTTTGATAGTTTAGTTAGCTCCAGAGCGTAGATTTTGGTCTAGATAGACCATGAATCGGGGTCTGGGAGCTTTCGATTTAGTTTTGCCTTGCATTTAGTGTTTTCTAGACAGTTGAACTTGAAAGTTTGACTTTGGCCAACATTTGGAGAAGACAGTCTTGGATGCAAATTCTAATGGCGCTGTTAGCTCCGAAATGTAGATTTTGGGCTAGAGAGACCTTTAGTTCGAGTCTCAAAGCTTTCAGACTCGTTTTGGGTCACAAAGTTCCATTTTGGAAAGATTGGCTTAAGGTTGGTTTTGGGCGTGGAGCCTACCTTTTCATTAAATCAATCTTTGTTGGTTTTTTTATCAATTCCATTGAGTCTAGAATGTCATTTTTAGTTGAGTAGCATAGTTCGTTTGTGTCCATGGGACCCCGGATGAATCCCGAGGGTCCATCCGAGCTTTTTAAACTTAGCTGGGTTTTGCTGAGTCGGGTGTGTCTGCAATTGCGGATATTTTTTCCATGTTAGTAGAGGTTTTGCATTTGTGGTGATTTTGTCGCATTTGTGGAGTTTCCACATTTGCGGTGATTTTTGCCACATTTGCGAAGTTCCCTTTGGTGGAGGGTTTTCGCTTTTGCGGAGATCCACTGCATTTGCGATGTTTGCATTTGTGATGATTTGTCCTTATTTGTGGAGGTCACTATTCATTCGTGCTTTTTTATTTGCGATAAAAAGTCTCGCTTTTGCAGAAATCGCTGGCAGTGTATAAATTCAAGCTTTCTTCTCCATTTCATTTTAAATCAAACTTTCACCTCATTTTCTCCACTATTTTTGCTCTAAAAACCTCCAGTTCTTCACCTGGTCATTCCAACAACTTGGAGGATTTTATATTTCTGGTTCGTGCTCATTCGTGACTTCTTAAAGTAGTAAGTTTCTGTGTTAATTTCTGGTATTTCTCCATTAAATTCCCTCTTTAATTCCTTTAGTTTTTGGGCTGTTTGAGCCTTCATTTATGGTCCATTTTCGATCAAATTTGGAGCATGAACTCCCTAGAATATGGGGAATGTTATGGTATTTTTTTGTTCCAGCTTTGGGTTATGGGGCCCATGATCCTACTTGTGACCTGAATTTCAACTCGGCTATACTTTTAGTAATACGGGTATCATTAGTCTTGTTTTAACGCGTAGATTGCCTCCTTGATAGTATGATTGCATTTTGGAGCTTCTCGGAGTGGTTTGGGATTGGACATCATCGTACTAGCAGCTTGTTATCAGACGATAGGAAGGTTACAATTTAACTCTTATAGACTTTGCGTATATACGCTAAATTTATACTAATTAGCATCCTTGGGTTAGGTTTATTAGCTTGGTACCGCAGACCTTGTTCGTTTCTTCATATCCATCTTATTCTCACTCATATGGTTGTAGTATTCATTGTAGTTGGTAGTATCACCCTTGTGGTCTTGTGTGGCCTTGTATTTGACTCTGGATCATAAATGGTGGGTTACTTGGGAATGTCCGCGAGTCTCGAACATTGATATTATTATTATAGAGCTGGTTATATTTGTTGTAGAGCGATTGGAGCCTGTGCTGGGTTGATAGGTTGATTGTGAGCCATTGGGCTACTGTTTGTGATTGGGCATGCCATTATCATGCATATAAAGAGGTCTTCTACATGTTTTACTACTGTTTTGGCTTCGGGCCTACTATAAATGGTTTTCTAAATCTTGCATGGCCTTGAGGGCCTATTTTCGGTAAAAATGGTTATAAAAGGTTTGTAACTGATTTTCATGGATCCTCTTGGGGTAAAAGAGTTAAAAGGATAATTAAATCACCAGATTTCATACTATTACTAGACTCGACAGAGACGGAGTGCTAGACATGTTTTATTGTTGGTTTGAAATGATGCTAGACTCGGTCGAGCCGAGCATTAGACCTGTTTTACTATGATTTTAGACCCGGTTACACTCCGGGCACCCTTGTTGGAGATTTTGAGACTTGATTTACTATTTTAGTCCCGGATAGACTCCGGGCATGCATTTTGAGACTTCGGTTATTGGTTTAGATCTGGATACATTCTGGATGATTATTATCAAGACTCTGAGATTTAGTATGTGGTCGAGGACCTCTATGGACCTTGCCGATCCGGAAAAGGGGCTACGTGCTGAGTGTGCCGGAGGAGGGGTATACGGTATGGTTGAGGTATACGGGCAATGTCCTTTTATGGATCCTACCTACTGGGCCCGTAGGCACCGGAGGAGGTACATACAAAGTTACTGTTCTACTTGGTTTTCATACTATTGCATTATGTCATTCATCGTGTTCGATTCCACCCCTGTTTGTTATTTGCTGAGTGTACGCTCTGGTAGTATGGGATGCTGAAGGGTTTTTCTTCACTTGTATGTGTTCCTCCAATATATGGGCGCCCGTTGGGACTGTAGGTAGACTTATTGTTATCCTTTTGCATTTTGGTTCTGATTATGGTTATATTCGGGTTCTTATTTAATGTTTCACATTTGGGAGTCGTGTTGTATATACTTCTGGTTCACTTCATAGTTATAGGTTGATTATTGGTTGATTATTCCTACTTTGAGAGTGTATTATTAGCATGACTTAGTTGTTAGAATTGAGTTTCAAGCATGAGTTCATTTACTTGGTTTCCTTCCTTCCCTTTTTGCTTGAGGTTACCGGTATACCGCCTATTTTCCTAAAACTCTCTCTTTATATATATTATTATTGCAAGGACCCCAAGTGCATTCTTCTTCCCTTCACCTGTGTTCTGTGATGTGCTTTTCTAGTAGCTAGCCGAGCATGATTGTTTTCTCCTTGTATTCTTTCTGTGCTAGCTTCCGCGTACTTATTCGTTGCTTGTTTGACTACTTCTTTGATTTCTACTATTTTATTACTTTTATAACTTATATGCGCTCAGTCGGCCTATGATGCCTACTAGGTACCTATTTCTTTGCAATTGGTGCTCATGCTACACTCTGCATCTTCTTAGTGCAGATCATAGTGTGGGCTATTACCGCTGATTTGTGGAGACTCGTGCATGGTGATTTTGGACTATCCGAGACTGAGGGTGAGCTCCTGGTGAACGGGGCTTGGCTATTATCTTATCTTTTGTATTATGTGCTCTTTGTTATTCAGAGACATATGTATATATTCTTTTGGATCCTTTTGTACTCTGGTTATGTAGTAGCGGCTCTTATACTTTGATACCAGTTCGTGGGGTGGCTTAGTTTTCTTATATATATACTCATGTTGCTTATTTTCTTTATCTTGTTCCTTTGCTTCCGCTATTTATACTATTCTTCTGCATTGTAACACCCCATAATTTGATCCAACTTTCAAACTCAGAAAACTACAGAATTTTTGAACTTTCAGGGGTCACGGGTCAAGTCCACGAGCCGTGGAAAGTTCCACGAGTCATGGAAAGGACTCATGATTCTATTCCTGCAGACCACCCTCCAGTTTGAGAACTACGATTCAGTATCATAGTTCGTGGAAGCTCCCACGGGTCGTGGAACCAACCCGTGGAACTTAGACAGAGAGTGGTCATTTCCCTTGAAACCACGAGTTGGTTCCACGAATCGTAGAAGTTTCTATGGGTCATCCTGTTAGTTCGTGGAAGGTTATTCACAACCTAAAATTTTGTCTCAGGAACCACGACTCAAGTCAACGAGCCGTGATGAGTTCTATGGTCCATGGAAGGGACCCATGGAACCTGAAGCCGAGCTTTAAAACAACTTTTTCTTAATTAAGTCCTAATGGTATTTTTATAATTACCCACCCTTTTAACTCCTAAATGAGGTCGTTTTGACTATTTCTAGAAGGGTTTCTACCCCATTTAGCCTAAGTCCCTCCTCAAATCCTCATTCATCTCCCAAATTAGGAAAAGAACTTCTTCAAGCTCCAAGTCTCAAGCTCCAAGTTTAAGTCTCCTTTTCTTTTCAATTTCAAGTGGGTTAGCTTTAATCAAGGTATGTGGGTATTCAACAATGGTTTCCTTTCACCCTTGTTCCCAAAACCCCAAACCTTTATTTTGATTTCATGAACTTTTAAATTAGGGTTCTTATCCAATTTTTATGGGTTTTGCTATAAATTGCCTTCTCATGATTTTATTATGAAATTACTACTAAGTTGCATGATTTTGCATGGGTTTTTACATATGAACTCCTATTTCAAATTGAAGGCTAATTATGGCAAATTCTACATGCATAAATTGATTAAAGTAAATGGGGTATTTCATAGCATGTTTCCATGAATTTCAAGTAAGTGTAGGCCTAGTTCCTATGTTTTATAAAATTATATATGTTATGAAATTGAACTAGTACCCTGCAATTTTTCAAGTTATGAACTATTATACAAGACAAGACACCCGACATACCATCAATACTCATGAATCATTTTCTAAAAACCAAGGTTCGTGAGTAGTATGAAGATCTGGGTTATGAACATGTTTATGAACAAGCTTGACATCTAGATGTGTCACATGTATGTGAGCCTCATGTTATATGTTTTGGGAGTAGTGTTTAGCATCGAGCGATGAGAGTTCTAGATAACCCAAGTCCAAAACTACGTTTCCACCATAGGTTTCCCTCCGTGGCTTATGAAAGGATCCTTATGACATGGCTCTAACCTTTGCCGGTTAGGACAACCTTTTTCAGTGTGGGTGCATGACATTGGACTCCATGTAGCTCAACATGGTTTATGTCGGTTAAGAGAAACTCCCACATGATTATTTTCAAGATATTAACTTATATGATATTATACTTTGAATCTTAACTTTACTTCATGTTTTACGTCCTGTATCTTGATAATTTCTTATACTATCTCTTTTATGAATGAGCTTATCTTAAGCATGTTTTAAGTATATTTTATCATGATCATGCATATCTCTCATACTCGATACATCCTATAATATTGATGCATATTTTGTGCTACATCCTCTTGATGATGCAGATTCAGGTTCAATTCTTCAGGCACGTGGCTAGAGACCGCAGGCCGTATCCTATCAGTGTTGATGAGTCCTCATTGTTTGAGGGCTAGTTATGAATCTAACTAGTTTTGATTATCTACTTTAGTACTTTGAGTTAGATAGGGTATTGTCCTAGCAACTCCTTATGTCATGTGTAGAGGCTTTTCAGACATAGACAGTATTTGAGTCTTCTTCGAATCATTTTCCTCTTGATTTTATCGTATGGATTGAGTTGTATAATTCTTATTATGCTTCCGCTATGCTTAATTGATATACCTGAGTTATTCTATGACCAAGGGTTATCTTGGGGTACTTGTGGTCCCAGGTCCCATGTTACGTCTAGGGGGTAACCTTGGGGCGTGACAAACTTGGTATCAGAGCCTCAGGTTCAAGAGTCTTAGGATGTCTGAAAGCCTCATCGAGTAGAATCTCTTTCATGTGTATGAAGCGTGCTAGGAAGCTATGAGATGTCTTAGAAAAACCTCACTTCTTTCATGATCACATCGTGCATTAGAGTTTAACTCTAATATCCCTCTAATCCTTTCCTTGTACGTTTCAGATTATGCCTCAATGTGCTATGCCTCACCGAGCTGCTCTAAATGCTGCTCCTCCAGTTTTGGACCTCGAGGTCATGAATGATGAGTTCAGGAACGCCATCCACATGCTAGCCAAGACCTTGTCCACTCAGGCCAACCAACCGGCTCCTATACCCGTCCATCCTTAAGGTAGAGTAGCGGCCCGAGTTCGTGATTTTATACGTATAAACCCGCTAGAATTTTAAGGTTCAAAGGTTGGGGAAGATCCACTTAACTTTTTGGATGAGATGAAGAAAATCATTGATGTTATGCAAGTGGCTGGGATTGATAGTGTTGAGTTAGCATCCTATCAACTCAAGGATGTAGCTCATATCTGGTTCACGCAATAGAAGTAAGCTAGGGCTAGGGATGAGGTCCCTATGACTTGGGAGTGTTTTGAAAGGGCTTTCCTCGACTGGTTCTTTCTGAGGGAATTAAGGCAAGCAAAGGCCGAGGAGTTTGTGAACTTGAGGTAGGGATCCATGACAATCCAGGAGTACAGTTTGAGGTTCACTCAGCTCTCAAGATACGCTCCTGCTATAGTGGCTGACCCACAGGATCAGGTGAGCAAGTATATCTATGGAGTCTCAGACTTGGTGAAAAAGGAGTGTAGATCTACTATACTATTTAGTGACATGAGTATCTCCAGACTTATGACTCACGTTCACCAGATCGAGAGGGACACACTTAGGAAGATGGCTAGAGAGAATAAGAGGGATAGATCTAAGGGTTTAGGTTTTGGCCATCAGAGGTCCGGTGGCGGACATCGCTCTTCA
This sequence comes from Jaltomata sinuosa, assembly GCA_003996215.1. Classification (NCBI taxonomy): domain Eukaryota; kingdom Viridiplantae; phylum Streptophyta; class Magnoliopsida; order Solanales; family Solanaceae; genus Jaltomata; species Jaltomata sinuosa. The sequence goes on along the minus strand of QJPP01007004.1, from coordinate 137,316 downwards.
TTTCATAAGAAGTCATCAGGACCCGTTCATTCTTCTGCTAGTGCTCCTACCCAGGACCCGAGGCCTCGTCATGACTAGATTGGCGAAGGATCTAGTTCTTATTCGCAGTCTTAGGGGAGTGTTGCTAAAGGATCCTCCCATCCTATTTGCAGCAAGTGTGGGAAGAATCACCCGGGAGAGTGTCGTTTAGGCACAGGTGCATGCTTTGGATGTGGACAGGCTGGACACATGATTAGAGAACGCCCTTTGGCTAAGAAGGGGCAGGGAGGTAGTAAGGCTCAGTCTTCTCCAGCCACCTCAGGAGGTCGACCAGCCCAGCAGGGCACTGCTTCTAGTTCTGGTGGCCAGCGCCAGAACTGCCGTTATGCTATGTCCTCTTGTCAGGACCAGGAGGGTTCCCCAGATGTTGTTAATGGTATGTTGAAAGTCTTCTATTTTGATGTATATGCTTTGTTGGACCCCGATGCCTCCTTATCTTTTGTGACCCCTTATATAGCATGCAAATTCAAAGTTTGTCCTTATTTGCCTTTAGAACCCTTTTGTGTTTCTACTCCTATTGGTGAGTCAGTCCTAGCCAAAAGAATCTACCGAAATTGCCCTATGTCAGTCCTTCACAAGGTCATTTCAGCGGATTTAGTAGAGTTGGAGATGACTGATTTTGATACTACTCTTGGTATGGATTTGTTTTATGCTTGTTATGCTTTGGTTGATTGTCGTACTCGGGTTGTCAGTTTCAAGTTTCCAAATGAACCCGTCTTAGAATGGAAATGTAGTCCCCCATCCTCGAAAGGTCATTTCATATATTATCTTAAGGCTAGGAAGATGATTTCTAAGGGTTATGTTTATTATATAGTTCGGGTTATGGATACGGAGTCTGGAACCCCATCCCTTCAGTCTCTCCCTGTTGTGAATGAGTTCCCAGAAGTGTTTCCCAAAGATTTGCCTAGAGTCCCTCCCGAGCGGGAGATCGACTTTGGGATAGATCTTCTTCTAGATATGAATCCTATCTCTATCCCTCCCTATAGAATGGCTCCCATGGAACTTAAAGAGTTAAAAGATCAGTTGAAGGATATTTTTGATAAGGGTTTCATCAGGCCTAGCATTTCCCCATGGGGTACCCCAGTTTTGTTTGTGCAGGAAAAGGATGGTTCCCTTAGGATGTGTATCGACTACCATCAATTAAACAAGGTCACAATTAAGAATAAGTATCCCATTCCTAGGATTGATGACTTGTTCGATCAGCTTCAAGGTGCTAGTTTCTTCTCCAAGATCAACCTTTGATCCGGTTATTATCAGCTTCGTGTTTGAGAGTGTGATATTCCAAAGACAGCCTTCAGGACTCGGTATGGTCATTATGAATTTGTTGTTATGTCTTTTGGTCTAACGAATGCTCCTGAAGCCTTTATGGATTTGATAAACCGTGTGTTCAAATAGTATTTGGATATGTTTGTGATTGTTTTCATTGATTATATCCTTATCTACTCTCGGAGTGAGGAGGAGCATGCAGACTATTTGAGAGTTGTGTTGCAAACCCTCAAGTATCGACAGTTGTTTGCTAAGTTCAGCAAGTGTGAGTTTTGGATGCAGTCTGTTGCTTTTCTGTGTCATATTGTGACTAGAGATGGTATTCGGGTTTACTCTCAAAAGATTGAGGCAGTAAAAAATTGGACTAGACCCATTTCTCCGTCTGATATTAGGAGCTTTTTGGGTTTGGCTGGTTACTACAAGAGGTTTGTGGAAGGGTTTTCTTCCATTTCTGCCCCTTTGACTTGATTGACTCAGAAAAAGGTAAAATTTCAGTGGTCTGATCTATGTGAGAATAACTTTCAAGAATTGAAGACTAGATTAACCATAGCTTCAGTGTTGACTCTACCCGAGGGCCTAGATAATTTTGTTGTGTATTGTGATGCTTCTAGGATTAGTTGTGGTTGTGTGTTGATGCAGCATGGTAAAGTGATTGCTTATGTTTCAAGACTGCTTAAGACTCATGAGAAGAACTACCCTACTCATGATGTTGAGTTAGTAGCCATGGTTGCCTTGAAGATTTGGAGACATTACTTGTATGGGGTGCATGTGGATGTATTCACCGATCATAAGAGTCTTCAGTATGCGTTCACTTAGAAGGAATCAAATCTACGACAAAGAAGATGGCTTGAGCTTCTTAAGGATTATGACATGAGTGTGCTTTACCATCCGGGTAAGGCCAATGTTGTGGCGGATGAACTTTCTAGATTTTCCATGGGTAGTGTGTCTTCAGTCGAAGATGGGAAGAATGAATTGGTTAAGGAGGTTCATAGGCCTGCTCGGTTGGGAGTTCGCCTTATAGACTCGACAGAAGGTGGTGTTATTGTTCAGAATGGTTCCGAATCATCTTTGGTAGCTGAAGTGAAGGCAAAGCAAGACAGTGATCCTATTTTCCTTCAGCTAAAGGGAGCAGTCCATCAGCAAAGGGTTGAGGTTTTCTCCCAAGGGGGAGATGGTGTGCTTCGCTATCAGGGTCGTTTGTGTGTGCTAGATGTAGATAGGTTGAGACAACAGATTCTGACTGAGGATTATAGTTCCAAATATTCTATTGACCCCGGTGCCACCAAGATGTACCGTGATCTACGGGAAGTCTATTGGTGGAATGGTATGAAGAGGGACATAGCCAATTTTGTGGCCAAGTGTCCCAACTATCAACAAGTGAAGGTAGAGCACCAGCGACCGAGTGACATGAATCAGGATATTGACCTTCCTTCTTGGAAGTGGGAAGCGATCAATATGGACCTTATATTCGATTTGGGTGATTTTCGATCGGAAGACAACATGATTCTGAGCTCTACATCAAAAAGTGATATGGAATCATGTCGGAAGTTCCCAGGCCTCGACTAAAGGAGACCAAAATCTATATTCTGGAGCTAAAGAAACTGTTGGAATTTGATTCCGAGCACGCTCTAACATAGGGAAAATAGGGAAATGGTCATAACGACCCAACGAACGGCCAGGACACCAAACTACCGATCCCAGCAAGACATAAATGACTTGGGGCCACTACAGAAAAGCTCTAACAGTATGAAGAAGGCGAAAATATGTAGATGACCGGAAGGGTCATTACATCATCCACACTACTAAATAGGACTTTCGTCCGTAAAAGTCAAGAAGAAGGGAACACCGGAGACTCAAAAAATGACAGATACTAAGCCTGTACCACTCTCTTGGTATCTTGGGTAGCCTCCTCGACCGAACGGCACCAAACGGAGCTGAACCCAAGGAAAATTACCAAACCTCAACTCTTTACCAACCAAACTAGACTCCAACCTTTAACTCAAAACATCCAAAAGTCTATCAACCAAACCAAACCTCAATAACTCAACCAAAACACATCGGAATAAAATAGAAACCAAGAGAATCAAGGCAATATGGAACTCAAAACCTCGATACCACAACCAGGTTAACCCATAAAGCCACCAACCAAACCTCTAACTCATGAATCCATTGATACGCACAACCATTTATTTTGACAAGAGTCCTTTGTACCATAACCATGAAGCTTCACACAAGTTGAACACTCGAGTCACCCTCAAAATATCCACTAACCCATAGGAGATTCATAGTTTCCGCTATACTTAACCTCGAATGAGGTCACCTTTAGACTCAAACTCTAGCCAAGCCAAGCCATAGTCTACTAGTCTTTGACACCTAAAATACCAACTCGTAGCATATCCTAAAAAACTGGAGTAATATGCCCCGACTGACTATCAACCAACGGACGGATACCCTTGCTAATATCAATCTCGATACCTGAACCCAACTGAACCAACCATCAAAGCTCAACTGTAATTTACACATAAGGGTCGGGAATGATATGGATGAACACCCTGTGTCAAAGGATAATCTCTCAACTATAGAACACAACCAACCTCACAAAACCGTGCCAAGCCTAAATTGACTGGAAGTGAATAAACTAGGGCAATCTGCACAAGAAGACCCCAAACAAAACCCAATCTCTACAAGGAGTGTGGTAAGCCTACCACAAAGTCCATAGCCATCGACTAACTTCATATTCTAGGAATATCACTGCTACTCTAACTCCTCAAAATACCATCCGAATTTATGGTCACCTTACTAGCCTCGCTTCTCAGAAAGAAGTCCACCATGCCACGAATAGCAAGCCAAAAAACCTGTAGGCAAAGAAAAAGATGCCTGAAGTCCAAGGTCGCCACCTAGCTATTGAAAATCTCATAGTCTCTCAACTCACCCTCTGTCTCAAAATACCCGCTCTACTATACCAATAAATAAACCACCAACTCCAGAAACAGTCAATCATACCATAACTCCTAGTCCACACTGGCGGAGCCTAATCAATACTAGGATCCCATGCAACAGACCATCCTTGGGAGAATCAACTAATTTAAACCTCTAACTCTCAAAACACAAAGGCGACCATCAATCTCAAAGTACCATCGAAATCCAAAGTAGCCCTGTTGGCCTCAACCCATACAACCTTATCACATATAACACACAACCACTACTTCTCGAACTGACGCTGCTGAACCTATCCAACCAAGGTAAAATGGGTGTCACACTGGCAAGAACACTGCTGGGATCTGGTAAGTCAAGCCTAACCAAATGGTTAGCTAAGGACAGGATGTATAAGGCTAACAGCCACTCTGAAATTGAAAGAGAGAAGCTAAGCGGTCCATACTCACTGCCTTCTGGCTCAAAGAAACCACAACTGAGGAGAACCTTTCATGAACCATCTGAAGTAACCTGCTAGCCCACAACTCTAAACCCAACTTTAAATACCGGTCATACTTCTGTTGAATCCTTGAGTAGACTCATACGCCGCCGATGAACACTATATAAGCTGGGGCCAACTAGGCTCTGAATATATAGTGTGCCCCAATCTGAAGATGCTGATGGGGCTTAGGTCAGCCAAAGAATATAACAAGGAAAATCATAGCTGATGCAACAAGCCCCCAAAGGTAGTCCTGGAAAATACTACCACTTCGATCTCTTACTAGAAGGAAACCTGACCTAAAATTCAATTAAGGAAACATGCCACTGCACTCTGTAGTCAGTCGAACAAGTCACCACATCACAAAACCAATGCATATCCTCACTCGTCACCCAGTCAGCTACCTGTAATCTACCCACATAAGCAAGGAGTCATCTCCCTTCCTTCGTAAACTGAATGGAACCATTTTCAAAGCTATACCAAATATGACAAACTCTTTCTCAAAAGATCCTGGAGCCATTCCTTTAGCTCCCACATCTCTACTAGCGACACTTAATAAGATGGTAAAAGAACAGACTGAGTTCCCAACTCAACCACAATGCTACAGTCAAATCTCAACCAGACTTTAAATTGAGGAAAACAACAAAAACAACCCATATACCTGCCAACTTCCTAGACCAATCAAATAAAAAGGGTCGACTCTAACCTCCTGAGAAAAACAAAACCATATAGTACCCACTTGCATATCCAACACCATTTTTCTTAAGACGAGGCAACTTTCCCTCGGCACATAACTATCAGTACCGCACCACCTAAATTGAAAGATTTTTAGTAAACACTAGATAACGGCCTAGGCAACAACCACCCAAGACTGCTAGAAATTAACATATTCATACCAATTCTAGAACTACAGAGAGGACCAGAAATAAAGCTAACAAGACCTATCCACGAGTTATAACCTTAGGTAGCCACCTCCCAAAGTTAACACACCCCGTCCACTACTAAAAAGAATTAATCTACCGAGAAATCACACGCATAAACACTACAAACTCAAATAGTAATACAACCAAATCAGAAACAAGTATGCATATAATCATATACACGAAAGAAAAGGTATATCTGTAAGGCAAACAATGCCAGCACTAGCTAATGGTAACAAAAGCCATACCTACAATAATAATATCTAGGGCCCCCACCCCTGGCCTACCAAGAGAGGCATCGGACTGTCAATGTCTAACTCTGGACTGAGTAGTCGATGTTGAAGGCTCAATTATCCCTCGCTGAGGACAATCTCTAGAAAAGTGACCAATCACCCCATAATTATAAAAACCCAAGGAAGCCCTGCTCTGACACACAGTGCCTATCGACTCTAGATGGATACCTGAACTACCTGGATGAAAGCCACTTCTAACAATCTAGGGACCACCCCTACTACCCTGGATAATACCTCTAGCCGCCTAGGGACCACCCCTACTACCCTGCACAATACTTCTAGCCGGTGGCACAGGAGCCCTGGGAGGTAAAACCTGCTGACTGGAAGGCATGATCATAGGGCAATCCCTAGCAAGGTGCCCACACTCACCACACTGGAAACAACCTCTACCAGATGAAGTCCGACGGGAAGATATCGCTGAGCCTGACTGGACACCATAGCCTACACACCCTAAATGCAAACCCCAGGAAACTTAACCTGCACCATGTCTACTCTGCTCAATATGCTCTATACAACCACTCTCTGAAATATGTGGAGCCACCGAAACTGGCCAGCTAGACAGAAAGCAATGAAACTGATCCCTACCAGAGAATCTCCTACCTCGAGTCTGATAACCATGAAAACTTTCTTGACAGTGGTGCATCTTACCACTACCTTAATAAGCCTCACGACATAACCCTTCTATAGCCCAAGCATGAACAACCACCTAAAGAAATTAGTCCCAACTGCCACTAAGTGCTCTGTCCCCAAACTTAGCGGTGAAATCAATCCTCCAACAAAACCCTGAACTCTCTCAAACTCTGTAGGCACAGTCCTAGCACTGCTCCTAACCACCTCGCGAAACCTTGCCTCATATTCTAAAACCAATATACCTCCCTACTGGAGACCTGAAACCTAAAACCTAATTGAAGAACCACTCAAAGAATCGGGTACTGCCCCTACTTGTGATACTGATACACCCTTTGGAATACTCAGGGTCCTAACCACAGTGTCCTCAAGAATTGGGTAGACATAAATCCTGCCAGAGTCTGGGCTATCCCCAAACCCCTTAGTTGATACAGTATGCCCTCACTCTGAAATCCTAGGGATGAAGGAAGCATTGAAGCAACAAGCACAGAAGCCTCGATGTCACCCACTGTCGTACTCATCCTAGGCATCTGAGAAGGAATGGAATAATAAAGTTTAGAAGTCGATAGAGTCAGGAACGCATGATAAGGAGCCAAGAATAGAGAACTTTTCCTAATAATGCCCTATAGCCTCCCGTAGATAGGATACAGACGTCATCATACTGATCCGCAAGACTCTGCTTAGATACTTGATCTTATACCAATGACACTGGTGAACCTAGAGCTCTGATACAAAGCTATCACGACCCAATTTCTCAGGTCGTGATGGCACCTACAACCCCCAGTAGGTGAACCAATCCATATAGCCCACAATGGTTAGTAATAGACTACTACCTAAGGAAGCACGGATAATAAGTAGAAACAAGCGGGAGCAGATAAATAAAGCAATGCGAAAGGAGAAAAACCTAAATATACATATAAAGAAACTACACTATCCCACGACCTGGAATCAAAAGTACATGAGCCTCTAATAAAATACAGAGTACTAGAGAGAACAAAATAGAATATACAACTGTCTCTAAATAACAAAAGAGAGTAACAGTACCAAAAGAGGAGATGTGGTCAAGCCCCAGTCGACAGGAGCTCACCCTAGTCTCGAATATCCAAAAGCTACACAAATATCCATGCGATCAATGGCAAAAGCTCACACTAGGATCGGTACCATAAAGATGCAGAAGTGTAGTATGAGCACCAATTGCAAAGCAACTGGTACCCAATAGACATCATCGCCTGACTGAGCACATATAAGATATAAAAGCAGTTAATATCAGACAATAAAGAAAATAGTCACAGAAACAACAGAGGAAAGCACACAGAAGCTATCATGGATAAAAGATAAAGAGAATACAACCATACTATGCTAGTCACAGAAGATAATATATCACAGAAATAGGTTAGGGAAAGAAGAACGCATCTGGATCCTTGCAACAACAATATATATAAAGAGAGAGTTTAAGAAGGATAACGATATACTGGTAACCTCATATAAAAGGGAAGAAAGGAAAAGCAAGTAAGCATACTCATGCTTAAAATAATACAACTAATGAAATCATACTAATAACACAACTCTCGAGATAAGAAGAACCAGATAGAAACCTCATAAGTACAAACCTAGGATAGAATAAGCTACACCATAGAATATTGAAAGGCCATTAACCAGCATCATAATAAGATAGAATTCGCTAACCCATAAATCCTCAGAAGGCCACCTAACCAGGGCCACAATAAGATATAATCCACTAATCCACCAATAATAAAAGCCTCTAATAAGTACTACACTAATATAGCATAAGATAATCTACCTACAGTCCCAATGGGCTCCCATATACCCGAGGAATATATACAAGTGAAAACAAACCCTCTGGCATCCCATACTACCGAAGTGTACACTAAGCAAACAACAAACAAGGATGGATCTGAACATAATATGCATGATATGATATGCTGGAACCGATGTGATAGTAACCATGTATGTACCTCCTTAGGCACCTATAGGCCCAATATGTACGATCTATGGAAGGACGCACCCGTATACCTCAACTACACCGCATACCCCTCCTCTGGCCCTCACAATACGTAGCCCTTGGTCCAGATCGGTAAGGTCCATGGAGGTTCGTGACCACATACTAAAAATCACAAAATCTCAAATATAACTGCCCGGAGTGTGTTAGGGTCTAAATCAGTGATCTAAATCTCAAAATAAATTCCCAGAGTCTATTCGAGTCTAAATCAGTGAATGTAATCTCAAAACCCCAATAAAGGGTGCCCGGAGTGTATCCGGGTCTAAATCCATAATAAAAGTATGTCTAGTGCTATAGCTAAGTCAAGTCTAGTATCAGTATGAAAATCGATGATAAAATCATCATAATATATCTTTTTACTCCAAGAAGATCCATAAAATCAGTTCCAAATCTTTTTTATAATAATTTATACTGAAAATGGGCCCTCGGGCCATGCAGAGTTTAGAAAACCGATTATAATAGGCTCGCAGCCAAAGTAGTAGTAAAAAATGCAGAAAAATCCTTTGCATGAATGATATGATCGCAAACAAACAATAGCTCAATGGCTCACAATCAACCTATTGGCCCTGCACTAGCTCAATAAGCTCTACAATATAGATAACTAGCCTAAAATCACAACTCAATGTTATAGACTCGTGGATATTCCCAGATATCCCACCATCTATGGTTAAAAGGCGTATACAAATGCCACACGGAGACACAAGGGTAATATTACAAAACTAGATCAAATACTACAACCAGCATTTAAAATAATACGGACATAAAAGACGGACAAAGTCTGGGGTGTCAACCTAGAATACCCAATCCAAAGATACTAATTAATATAATATAGACTATGTATACAAAGTCTAAGGTAGGGAGTTGTAATGACCCTCTAGGTCATTTTCTGCTTTTTATCCTTTTTCTGCATTTTGAGCTTTCCCTCAGAGGCTACAAGTCATTTATGACTTACCGGGACTGACAGTTTAGTGCCCGGGCCATTCGTTAGGTCATTATGACCATTTCCCTGTTTTAGCTCTCAAAGTTGGTAAATCTTTGACTTAGGTCAACTTTCTTGGTTAACGCACTCAGAATCAAATTTTGATAGTTCCATTGGCTCCAGAATGGGGATTTTGGTCTAGTGGGACCATTGGTCTGGGTCTGAGTGCTTTTGGTTTGGTTTTGTGTGGCCTTGTGTGTTTTGAAGTCAGTTTGGCTGGTAGGGTTGACTTTGGTAAACATTTGGAGAAGACGGCCTCGAATGGAAATTCTGTCAGTGTTGTTAGCTCTGGAATGTTGACTTTGGGCTAGGGGACCTTTGGTTCGGGTCTCAAGGCTTTCAGACTTATTTTTGGGTTTTGAGTTAGTTTTGGGCATGGGGCCCACTTTTCATTAAACTGATCTCTGTTGGGAGTTTCATTGATCCCATTGAGTCCGGAAAGTCATTCCTGGCAGGGTATCATGGTTCATTTATGTACATGAGGTTCTGGATAAATCCCGAGGGTCCGTCGGAAGATTTTTGGACTTGGGGAAATTGTTGGTTGCTGCATTAAGTTGCCGACCCTTTTGCTCTTCGCGATCACGAGGATCCCATTGCATTCGTGATGGTCTAGTTTCTTGACCATTGCATTTGCAAAGGGTGTCCTTCACGTTCGCAATGTAGCCGGCTGGGACCCGGCTTGGCTTCCTCTTCGCAAATGCGGCCTGGACCATCGCGATCATGATGGTTAGGCCAGCTGTTCTCCGCGAATGCGGGGGTCCTATCGCGATCGTGATGAAGGACCCTTGGCAGCTATTTAAAGTCTAAAATTCATTTTCTCCTTCTAAATTCTGAAAACTCCATTGTTGAAGCTCCCAAGCTCCTATTTTCTAGCTTTTTGCTTCAGTGTCCTGCATCCGGTAAGTTCCCTCGTCACCCCTCTCCTCCTTCTGTGGTAATTCCCGTATTTCTCCTGCTAATTTCCCTTGTTATTGAATTTTGAAATCTGGGTAATTCTTGTAGAAATCTGATCTTTTGGGGACTGCATGTTCTTAGATTCGTGCAACTCATCTTCGTGACGTGTTTCTCTTATCGAGGTTGGTTTTTTGCCTTTAAATTCTAATCTTTTCCATTTTAATTCTGTGAATTAGTAGCACTTCGGGGATGTTTTGGGCCCCTAAACAAACTCTGTTCACACCCAAATTTTTGGGCATGGGTTCTTTAACCCACCATGAGCATAATTGTGAATTTTGTTTTCTGTTTCATTGAACGGCCGAGGGTCATTTTTCCAACTCAATTTCCGGCCCATTTTTTCATATAGCAATATGGGTGTCATTCTTCTCGTCTTAACACCTAGTTTATGTTCTTGATAGCATGGAAACTTTCTGAGGCTGCTCGGAAAGGGAAGACACACGAGTGACGGTTCGTGCCTGCAGTTCGGTCCTGAGGTAGGTTACGGTTTACCTTTTAGACTGACTTTACTAAGATAATATATATTTGTATGTTACTGGAATGATAGGTTAGATTTTAGATTGACTTTAGGCTTAAATCCTATTTATCATATTAATTGGCCATTTTGGGTTTTTAGCCTAGAACTGTATGTTATCCTTAGCCCAGGAGCTTGCTTCTTCGATGTGACTAGTATAAAATCCTTAGCATGTTTTTAGGAGGCTTTAGAGGTAGAATAGAGTTTTTCCATTGGTTTCCGCTTTTATTTTTGCTTTACCGCTTTATTCTATCGTTGTGTGTAACTATGGGCCCGAGGCCATGACTAGGATTTGGATGGAGTTCCAGGTCAATTCTCTTGGTTTGGAGGGTATTCTTCCCCTGTTTGATCTGATGGTATGGTTTTTCCTCTGTTTGTGAACATTCTTACTCATATCTCATGGCCTATTATTGGTACAACAAGGAAATGATTTTCAAAGGTTTTTAGTTTGAAAGGAGGCTCGACTACTGTTGTGATGATTTTTTGGACTAAATCGAGCTATTTTGAGTATCACCTTGGTTTTTAGAAGGAAAAATGAGGAAATACTATTTTCTATATATGTATATATTTATAGTCCGATGCGATATTCCAGACCCCCGATGCGTTATTCCAGGTATTTTACTATTTCACATATACATATGCATAGTCCGATGCGATATTCTGGGCGCTCGATGCGGTATTCTGGGCACCCGATGCGGTATTTCGGATTTATATTATATTGCATTCATACATGCATCATCGTGCACCTTATTGCATCTGCTTTTGCACGTGGATTGACTCTGGTTGGCTTGACGTTGTTTTTCCTTCCCTTGCTTTTGGTTTATTGGCATGTCTCCAGCTTTATAACAAGATTTTTAGATGGATCCCTGTATAGTTAGTTGCTTTCCTGCAATCTATTTATATATACTATCTTTCTGTGCTCGATCGGCCTATGATGCCTACTGAGTACCCGTTGTCTTGGTACTCATACTACACTCTGCATCTTTTTTTTTGATGCAACACCTAGTACGAGCCACCCTCGTTGATCTCTTGTCATTCGAGGCTAGTTGATATTCGGATCGCGGTGAGCTCCCAACGCTTTTGGAGACTTTACATGCTTTCCTTCCTGTACATCCTGTCTATATTTTGTATTTTGGATAGATAGGGATTATTGTATAGCTACTCCTTATTTTAGTCGCTCTTGTACTAGTGACACCAGGTCTGGGTTGGTTCTCGAGTCTGTTTTTCTCGTTGGTCACTTTAGGGCCTTCTTATGTTTATTTTATATGATGGTATGTATATATGCTATTGGCCCTATCTTTTTGTTTATGTCTTTCGCTTTTCTTTAGTTTGATTATTATTTATTATCTTCCGTGTATTTGGGTTAGGCTTATCTACTGGAGGGTTATGTAGACGCCATCATGGCCCAGTTTTGGGTCGTGACAGAGTGGTATCAAATCTCTAGGTTCACTGATCTCGCCATTACAATAGCAAAGTGTCTAGTAGAGTCTCGTGGATTGGTGCGATGACGTCCGTATCCAATCTATGAGATACTATATGACATTCCCTAGGAAAGACTTCATTTTGTTTGATTCATTATCGTGCTTACTTGATTTGGTCAACTTCTAAGTATCTTTCTTTCACTCCTTTTCAGATGGTTCATATGAGATATTCGGCAGGTGAGGACGAGGCCCCTACCCCTGCAGTTAGAGCCCCAACTGGGGGACAGGGTAGAGGTCAACCCAGAGGATGACGTAGGGCATGGGCTGTGGCACCAGCCCGAGCCCGGGCTAGAGTACCGTCCACAGAACCTGAGGTTAGAGTGGATAAGGTTCAGTATGAGCCAGAGCATGTAGGGCCAGCCCAATATCCAGCCAGTTTTGTGGCTACTCCAGTATTGCAGGACACCTTGGTTCGATTGTTAGGGTTTCTTGAGGGTATGACTCCACCAGCTGCTTCGCCGAGCACTCTAATTGGTTCTTAAGTTTGAGGTGAGGGTCAAACTTCAGCCCAGGCAGCCGCACAAGGTTCAGGAGCGCATCCTGCTATTGCGGCTCCAAGATTGGAGGTACTACCGATTCCTACAGTTGCTCCACCTACTCCTGCCGTATCGCTTATGTCTTCTGAGAAGTAGAAGATGGTGGGTAGGTTCTTGAGATTTGATCCTCCATTTTTTCGGGTGCTGCTACGAAGGATGCACATGAGTTTCTGACTAGATGCTAGGAGAGGTTACATAATTTAGGGTTAGTTGAGTCTCATGGAGTAGATTACACCGTCTTTCAGCTGGATGGTCCATCAAAACAGTGGTGGAGGTCATATGTTACTTGCAGACCAGCCGAGTCACCTCTGCTTACTTAGGATCAGTTCTCCGCAACTTTTCTGGAGAAGTATGTACCGCATAGCATGAGAGAGCGTCTGATGGATCAGTTTGCTGGGTTGGATCAGGGCTCCATGACTGTGTCTGAGTACAAGGTTCGGTTCCATCAGTTGTCCAGACATGCCACTATGATTCTACCCACTGAGCATGAGAGGGTATGCCATTTCATTCGAGGTCTTACTCTGCATCTTTGCTTGGCTACAGAGGGTATGGTAGCATTGGGTCATTCATTTATGGATGTAGTGGATCATGTCCGCACTATTAAAGGCATTTTTTATGAGGCCCAAGGGGGTAACGATAAGAGACCGTGCTATCAAGACAATTTCAGTGGTTCACAGGGTCGTAGTAGGGGCTACTATGGTAGAGGTCAGCATCACCAGCGTTTCTGGTTGAGCCGGCCTGTTCAGGTGGCATTACAGACTGCTGAGGGTCAGAGTAGCCAGAGTATCATTCCTGCTTCCCGAGGTGGTCATTCAGGGACTACAGGCCATGGTGGTCATTCTGATTCAGCCGGGTCTTTACAGCGGAGTACATTTGGTCAGGGTTGTTATAAGTGTGGTGAGATAGGCCACTTTACTAGAGAGTGCCCGTCGGTGCAGCATCCTAGGTGACAAGATAAGTTAGTTCAGGCCCCCAGGGCTCCAGCACCTCCAGCTAGAGGCAGTTCATATGGTAGTAGGGGTAGTCCCCAGGGTACTAGAGGTAGTCCTCAGTCTGGGAGGTCAGTTGGTCGTGGCGGTCGGGGCCACATGTATGCGATTCTGGGCTGGACAGAGGCCGAGGCTTCAGATGCTGTGATCATAGGTACGATCTCTGTTTGTCATCAGTCTGCTTTTGCTTTGTTTGATCCGGGGTCTACATTCTAATATGTATCTGCTTATTATGCTACTCGTCTTGGGTATGCTTGTGAGTCCTTGCCTATGCCTTTGCGTGTATCTATCCAGTAGGTGATTCTTTAGTAGTGGATCATGTGTATCAGGCTTGTGTGGTGACTATCTTGGGGTATGACACGTGGGTAGACTTGGTTGTCCTTGATATGGTCGATTTTGATATGATCTTGGGCATGAATTGGTTGTCTCCTTATCATGTGGTCTTAGATTGTTTTGCCAAGATTGTTACTCTTCGAATGCCTAGTATCCCTCCTATCATATGGAAGGAAGATTATAGCTACATGCCGAGGGGAGTTATATCCTTTCTGAGCGCCCAACGGCTGGTTGGAAAGGGGTGCTTAGCTTATCTTGCCTACGTCCGTGATACTAGTGCCACCACACCTCCTCTTGAGTCTGTTCCTGTGGTTTGCGAGTATTCAAATGTGTTTTCTTCTGATCTTCTGGGTCTTTCTTCTGATCGTGACATTGATTTTGGTATCGATGTGGAGCCGGGCACCAAGCCCATTTTTATTTTGCCATATCGGATGACACCTGCTGAGTTGAGAGAGCTTAAGGATCAGCTCTAGGATCTGTTGAGTAGAGGGTTCATCCAACCTAGTGTGTCTCCATAGAGTGCTCCGGTTCTATTCGTGAAGAATAAGGAAGGGTCTATGCGTATGTGTATCGGCTACAGGCAGTTGAATAAGGTGACAGTTAAGAATAGATATCTGATGCCACGTATTCATGACTAATTTGACCAGCTACAGGGTGCAACAGTGTTCTCTAAGATACATTTGAGGTTCGATTATCATCAGTTGAGGATTAGGGATGAGGATATCCCAAAGACTGGATTTAGGACTTGATACGGTCATTATGAGTTCCTAGTCATGTCTTTTGGGTTGACTAATGCCCCAACAACATTTATGGAGTTGATGAACCGTGTTTTCAGATCCTACTTAGATTCATTCGTGATTGTGTTCATCGACGACATTCTAATTTATTCAAGAAGTAGAGAGAAGCATGATCAACATCTTTGATTGGTACTTTAGACCATGCGATACCGTCAGTTGTATGCCAAATTCACTAAGTGTGAGTTTTGGCTTGAGTCTGTGGCATTCTTGGGGCACGTGGTGTCTAAGGATGGGATTATGGTTGATTTGATGAAGATTGCAGCAGTTCATGATTGGGTTATGCCTACTTCTCCTACCGAGGTTCACAGTTTTATCGGGTTAGCAGGTTATTACAAATGATTTGTGCAGGGATTTTCTTCGATAGCAGCTTCATTGACTAGATTGACTCAGAAGAATGTTCCCTTCCAGTGGTAAGATGAGTGTGAGGCAAGCTTTCTGAAGCTCAAGGCCTTGTTGATTTCAGCTCTGATTCTTACTCTTCCAATCGAGTGTCAGGGTTTCACCGTATATTGTGATGTGTCAGATATTGGTTTGGGTTGTGTGTTGATCAGCAGGGCTGGGTTATTGCATATGCTTCCAGATAGTTGAAGGTTCACGAGAGGAACTAACCCAGACATGACTTGGAGTTAGCAGTGGTAATCTTCGCATTGAAGATGTGGAGGGATTATCTTTATGGCGTGCATTGTGAGATCTTTACTGACCATCATAGTCTTCAGTACATCTTCAGCTAGAAGGATCTAAATTTGAGGCAGCGTAGGTGGTTGGAGCTACTGAAGGACTATGACATTTCTATTCTCTATCATCTGGGCAAGGCAAACGTGGTAGCGGATGCCTTGAGCCGGAAGGCGATGAGTATGGGTTACTTGGATTTCTTAGCTACGGAGGAGCGACCATTAGCTTGGGACATCCAGTCCTTAGCTAATAGGTTGGTTCGACTTGACATTCTGAGCCAGGCCATATTCTTGCTTGTGTTAAGGCTAGGTCTTCCTTGTTGGAGCAGATTCAGGCACATCAGTTTGATGATGCGAGATTGAGGATCATTCATGACAAGGTGTTGAGTAGTGAGGCTAGGAAGGCAACTTTATATTCATAAGGTGTTCTGATGATCGAGGGTCGTATCTGCGTTCCTAGAGTTGGTGAGTTGGTCATATTGATACTGGAGGAGGCTCATTATTCTAGATATTCCATTAATCTCGGGGTAGCTAAGATGTATCATGACTTGAGGCAGCACTACTGGTGGTGTGGGATAAAGAGGGATATTTCGGCTTTTATATCCAGGTGCTTGAACTGTTAGCAGGTGAAGTTCGAGCACTAGAGGCCAGGTGGTTTATCACAGCGGCTACCCATTTCGAAGTGGAAATATGAGCGTATATCCATGGATTTTGTAGTCGGATTGCTATGTACTTTGTGGAGATTTTATGCTATTTGGGTTATCGTGGATAGGTTCACAAAGTCTTCTCACTTTCTGCCGGTTCAGACTTCCTACAGTTCTGAGAGGTTGACCCAGATCTATATTCGAGAGATTATCCGTTTGCATGGGGTGCCAGTTTCTATCATCTTTGACTAAGGTACTCAATTCACTTCACACTTTTGGCAGTCTATTCAAAGAGAGTTGGGCACTAGAGTTGAGCTTAGCACCGCTTTTCATCTGAAGACAGACGGTCAGTCAGAGCATACCATTCAGGTTCTTGAAGATATGTTATGGGCCTGCGTTATTGATTTTGGGGGTCAGTGGGACCAATGTTTAGCCTTGGCATAGTTTGCATATAATAATAGTTACCATTCCAGCATTCAGATAGCTCCGTTTGAGGCATTGTATAATAGATGGTGTACATATCTGGTGGGTTAGTTTGATGCTTTCGAGGTTAGGCCATGGGGTATCGATTTGCTTCGTTATTCTATGGATAGAGTTCAGGTTATTCAGGAGAGACTTCGTACTTCCCAGAGTAGGCAGAAGAGTTATGCTGACCGGAGAGTTTGAGACCTTGAGTTTATGGTTAGTGACAGTGTGTCCCTTTGGGTATCCCCATGAAGGGCGTGATGCAGTTCGAGAGGAAGGGCAAGCTCAGTTTGAGGTGCATTGGTCCATTTGAGATCCTTCGTCGTATTGGAGGGGTTGCTTATGAGTTAGCCTTGCCTCCTGCTCTTTCTAGTGTTCATCCGGTGTTTCATGCTTCTATGTTATGGCGGTACATTCTGGATGAGTCTCACGTGTTTCAGTTGGAGTCAGTTCAGTTGGATGAGTCTTTGGCTTTCAAGGAGGAGCCTATTGCTATTTTGGACAGGAAGGTTAGGAAATTGAGGTCCAAGGAGATTCCGTCAGTTAAAGTTCATTGGGGGCATCATCCTGTCAAGGAGGCTATTTGGGAGATTGAGACCGACATGCGGATCCGTTATCCTCATCTTTTCGAGTCTTCAGGTACTATCCTTATTCTAACTTTCACGGACGAAAGTTCTTTTAGTAGTGGATATTGTAATGACCCTCCAGGTCATTTTCTACTTTTTGTCCCTTTTCTGCATTTCGACCTTTTCCTCAGCAGCTACAGGTCATTTATGACTTGTCAGGACCGACGGTTTGGTGCCTGGGCCATTCGTTAGGTCGTTATGATCATTTCCCTATTTTAGATCTCAAAGTTGGTAAATCGTTGACTTTGGTCAACTTTCTTGGTTAATGCGCTTAGAATCAAATTATGATAGTTCAGTTGGCTCTAGAACGGAGATTTTGGTATAGTGGAACCATAGGTCTGGGTCTGAGTGCTTTTGGTTTTGGCCTTGTGTGTTTTGAAGTCAGTTTGGCTGGTAGGGTTGACTTTGGTCAACATTCGGAGAAGACTGCCTTGGATGGAAATTCCATCTGCGTTGTTAGCTCCGGAATGTCAACTTTCGGCTAGGGGGACCTTTGGTTTGGGTCCAGAGGCTTCTGGACTTGTTTTTGGGTTTTGAGTTTCGAGTTGGTTTTGGGCGTGGGGACTACTTTTTATTAAAACGATCTCCGTTGGGAGTTTCGTCAAGTTCTTTGAGTCTGGAGTGCCGTTTCTAGTGGGGTAGCATGGTTGGTTTGTGTTCAAGGGGTTCCAGATGAATCTCGAGGGTTCGTCGGAAGATTTTTGGACTTGGAAAAATTGTTGGTTGCTGCATTAAGGTGCAGACCCTTTTGCTCTTTGTGATCGTGAGGATCCCATCGCGTTCGTGATGGTCTAGTTTCTTGACCATCGCATTTGTGAAGGGTGTCCTTTGCATTCGCGACGTAGTCGACTGGGACCCGGCCTGGCTTCCTCTTCGCGAATGCAGCCTGGACCATCGCGATCGCGATGGTTGGGCCAGTTGTTCTCCGCTAATGCGAGGGTCCTGTCGCGATCGCGATGAAGGACCCCTGGCAGCTATTTAAAGTCTCAACTTCATTTTCTCCTTCTAAATTCTGAAAACTCCATTGTTGAAGCTCCCAAGCTCGTATTTTCCAGCTCCTTGCTTCAGTGTCCTACACCCGGTAAGTTCCCTCATCACCCCTCTCCTCCTTCCATGGTAATTCCCGTATTTCTCCGGCTAATTTTCCTTGTTGTTGAATTTTGAAATTGGGGTGATCCTTGTAGAAATCTGATCTTTTGGGGACTGCATGTTCTTAGATTCGTGCAACTCATCTCCGTGATGTGTTTCTCTTATCGAGGTTGGTTTCCGCCTTTAAATTCTGAGCTTTTGCGTTTTAATCCCGTGAATTAGTAGCACTTCGGGGCTGTTTTGGGCCCCGAAACGAACTCCGTTCGTGCCCAAACTTTGGGCATGGGTTCATTAACCCACCGCGAGCATAATTGTAAATTTTGTTTTCTATTTCGTTAAACGAGCCTCGAGGGTCATTTTTCCAACTCAATTTCTGGCCCATTTTTTCTTATAGCAATATGGGTGTCATTCTTCTCGTCTTGACACCTAGTTTATGTTCTTGATAGCATGGCAACTTTTTGAGGCTGCTCAAAAGGGGAAGGCACACGAGTGATGGTTCATGCTTGCAGTTCGGCCCCGAGGTAGGTTACAGTTTACCTTTTAGACTGAGTTTAGTTAGATAATATATATTTGTATGTTACTGGAATGCTAGGTTAGATTTTAGATAGACTTTAGGCTTAAATCCTGTTTATCATGTTAATTGACCATTTTGGATTTTTAGCCTAGAATTGTATGTTATCCTTAGCCTAGGAGCTTGCTTCTTCTATGTGACTAGTATAAAATCCTTAGCATGTTTTTAGGAGGCTTTAGAGGTAGAATAGAGTTTTCCCATTGGTTTCGCTTTTATTTTTGCTTTATCGCTTTATTCTATCGTTGTGTGTAACTGTGGGCCCGAGGCCATGACTAGGATTTGGATGGAGTTCCAGGCCAGTTCTCTTGGTTTGGAGGTTATTCTTGCACTGTTTGATCTGATGGTGTGGTTTTTCCTCTGTTTGTGAATATTCATACTCATATCTCATGGCCTATTATTGGTACAACAAGGAAATGATTTTCAAAGGTTTTTGGTTTGAAAGGAGGCTCTACTACTGTTGTGATGATTTTTCGGACTAAATCGAGCTATTTTGAGTATCACCTTGGTTTTTAGAAGGAAAAATGAGGAAATACTATTTTCTGCATATGTATATATTTATAGTCCGATGCGGTATTCCAGACCCCCGATGCATTATTCCAGGTATTTTACTATTTCACATATACATATGCATAGTCTGATTTATATTATATTGCATTCATACATGCATCATCGTGCACCTTATTGCATCTGCTTTGGCACGTGGATTGAATCTGGTTGGCTTGATGTTGTTTTTCCTTCCCTTGCTTTTGGTTTATTGGCATGTCTCCAGCTTTGTAACTAGATTTTTAGGTGGATCCCTGTATAGTTAGCTGCTTTCCTGCAATCTATTTATATATACTATCTTTCTGTGCTCGGTCGTCCTATGATGCCTACTGAGTACCCGTTGTCTTGGTACTCATACTACACTCTGCATCTTTTTTTTTTGATGCAACACCTAGTACGAGCCACCCTCGCTGATCTCCTGTCATTCGAGGCCAGTTGATGTTCGGATCGCGGTGAGCACCCAACGCTTTTGGAGACTTTGCATGCTTTCCTTCTTGTACATCCTGTCTATATTTTGTATTTTGGATAGATAAGGATTATTGTATAGCTACTCCTTATTTTAGTCGCTCTTGTACTAGTGACACCAGGTCTGGGTTGGTTCTCGAGTCTGTTTTTCTCGTTGGTCACTTTAGGGCCTTCTTATGTATATTTTATACGATGGTATGTATATATGCTATTGGCCCTGTCTTTTCATTTATGTCTTCCGCTGTTCTTTAGTTTAATTATTATTTATTATCTTCCGTGTATTTAGGATAGGCATATCTACTGGAGGGTTATGTTGACGCCATCATGGCCCGGTTTTGGGTCGTGACAGAGTGGTATCAAATCTCTAGGTTCACTGATCTCACCATTACAATAGCAAAGTGTCTAGTAGAGTCTCGTGGATCAGTGCGATGACGTCCGTATCCAATCTACGAGAGACTATATGACATTCCCTAGGAAAGACTTCGTTTTGTTTGATTCATTATTGTGCTTACTTGATTTGGTCAACTTCTAAGTATCTTTCTTTCACTCCTTTTCAGATGGTTCATACGAGATATTCGGCAGGTGAGGACGAGGCCCCTGCCCCTGCAGTTAGAGCCCCAATTGGGGGACAGGGTAGAGGTCAACCCAGAGGATGACGTAGGGCATGGCCTGTGGCACCAGCCCGAGCCCGGGCTAGAGTACCGTCCACAGAACCTGAGGTTAGAGTGGATGAGGTTCAGTATAAGCCAGAGCATGTGGGGCCAGCCCAACATCTAGCAAATTTTGTGGCTACTCCAGTATTGCAGGACACCTTCGTTCGATTGTTAGGGTTTCTTGAAGGTATGCCTCCACCAGCAGCTTCGCCGAGCACTCCAATTAGTTCTCAGGTTTGAGGTGAGGGTCAAACTTCAGCCCAGGAAGCCGCACAAGGTTCAGGAGCGCATCCTGCTATTACGGCTCCCAGATTAGAGGTACTACCAATTCCTACTATTGCTCCACCTACTCCTGCCGTATCGGTTATGTCTTCTGAGGAGCAGAAGATGTTGGGTAGGTTCTTGAGATTGGATCCTCCAAGGTTTTCGGGTGCTGCTACGGAGGATGCACATGAGTTTATGACTAGCTGCTAGGAGAGGTTACATAATTTGGGGTTTGTTGAGTCTCATGGAGTAGATTACACCGTGTTTCAGTGGGATGGTCCAGCAAAACAGTGGTGGAGGTCATATGTTGCTTGCAGACCAACCGAGTCACCTCTGCTTACTTAGGATCAGTTCTCCGTAACTTTTCTGGAGAAGTATGTACCGCATAGCATGAGGGAGCGTCTGATGGATCAGTTTGCTGGGTTGGATCAGGGCTTCATGACTGTGTTTGAGTACAAGGTTCTGTTCCATCAGTTGTCCAGACATGCCACTATGATTCTACCCACTGAGCACAAGAGGGTATGCCATTTCATTCGAGGTCTTACTCTGCATCTTTGCTTGGCTACAGAGGGTATGGTAGCATTGGGTCTTTCATTTATGGATGTAGTGGATCATGCCCGCACTATTGAGGGCATTTTTTATGAGGCCCAAGGGGGTAACGATAAGAGGCCCTGCCATTAAGATAATTTCAGTGGTTCACAGGGTCGTAGTAGGGGCTACTATGGTAGAGGTCAGCATCACCAGCGTTTCCAGTCGAGCCGGCCTATTCAGGCGGCATTACAGACTTCTGAGGGTCAGAGTAGCCAGAGTATCATTCCTGCTTCCCGAGGTGGTCATTCAGGGACTACAGGCCATGGTGGTCATTCTGATTCAGCCGGGTCTTCACAGCGGAGTAAATTTGGTCAGGGTTGTTATAAGTGTGGTGAGATAGGCCACTTTACTAGAGAGTGCCCGTCGGTGCAGCATCCTAGGTGACAAGATCAGTTGGTTCAGGCCCCCAGGGCTCCAGCACCTCCAGCTAGAGGCGGTTCACAGGGTAGTAGGTGTAGTCCCCAGGGTACTAGAGGTAGTCCTCAGTCTGGTAGGTCAGGTGGTCATGGCGGTCGGGGCCACATGTATGCGGTTTCGGGCTGGACAGAGGCCGAGGCTTCAGATGCTGTGATCATAGGTACGATCTCTATTTGTCATCAGTTTGCTTTTGCTTTGTTTGATCCGGGGTCTACATTCTCATATGTATCTGCTTATTATACTACTCGTCTAGGGTATGCTTGTGAGTCCTTGCCTATGCCTTTGCGTGTATCTACCCAGTAGGTGATTCTTTAGTAGTGGATCATGTGTATCAGGCTTGTATGGTGACTATCTTGGGGTATGACACGTGGGTAGACTTGGTTGTCCTTGATATGGTCAATTTTGATATGATCTTGGGCATGAATTGGTTGTCTCCTTATCATGCGGTCTTGGATTATTTTGCCAAGACTGTTACTCTTTGAATGCCTGGTATCCCTCCTATCATATGGAAGGAAGCTGATAGCTACATGCCGAGGGGAGTTATATCCTTTCTGAACGCCCAACGACTGGTTGGAAAGGGGTGCTTAGCTTATCTTGCCTACGTCCGTGATACTAGTGCCACCACACTTCCTCTTGAGTCTCTTCCTGTGGTTTGCGAGTATTCAAATGTGTTTCCTTCTGATCTTCCGGGTCTTTCTCCTGATCGTGACATTGATTTTGGTATCGATGTGGAGCCGGGCACCAAGCCCATTTTTATTTTTCCATATCGAATGACACCTGCTGAGTTGAGAGAGCTTAAGTATCAGCTCTAGGATCTGTTGAGTAGAGGGTTCATCCAGCCTAGTGTGTCTCCATAGAGTGCTCCAGTTCTATTTGTGAAGAAGAAGGACGGGTCTATGCATATGTGTATCGGCTACAGGCAGTTGAATAAGGTGACAGTTAAGAATAAATATCTGATGCCACATATTCATGACTAATTTGACCGGCTACAGGGTGCAGCGGTGTTCTCTAAGATAAATTTAAGGTCCGGTTATCACCAGTTGAGGATTAGGGCTGAGGATATCCCAAAGACTGCATTTAGGACTCGATACGGCCATTATGAGTTCCTAGTCATGTCTTTTGGGTTGACTAATGCCCCAACATCATTTATGGAGTTGATGAACCGTGTGTTCAGTGCCTACTTGGATTCATTCGTGATTTTGTTCATCGACGACATTCTAATTTATTCAAGAAGTAGAGAGAAGCATGAGCAACATCTTTGATTGGTACTTCAGACCATGCGATACCGTCAGTTGTATGCCAAATTCACTAAGTGTGAGTTTTGGCTTGAGTCTGTGGCATTCTTGGGGCACGTGGTGTCTAAGGATGGGATTATGGTAGATTCGATGAAGATTACAGCAGTTCATGATTGGGTTAGGTCTACTTCTCCTACCGAGGTTCACAGTTTTATCGGGTTAGCAGGTTATTACAAATGATTTGTGCAGGGATTTTCTTCGATAGCAGCTTCATTGACTAGATTGACTCATAAGAATGTTCCCTTCCAGTGGTAAGATGAGTGTGAGGCAAGCTTTCTGAAGCTCAAGGCCTTGTTGATTTCAGCTCTGATTCTTACTCTTCCAATCGAGTGTCAGGGTTTCACCGTATATTGTGATGTGTCAGATATTGGTTTGGGTTGTGTGTTGATCAGCAGGGTCGGGTTATTGCATATGCTTCCAGATAGTTGAAGGTTCACGAGAGGAACTAACCCAGACATGACTTGGAGTTAGCAGTGGTAATCTTCGCGTTGAAGATGTGGAGGGATTATCTTTATGGCGTGCATTGTGAGATCTTTACTGACCATCATAGTCTTCAGTACATCTTCAGCTAGAAGGATCTAAATTTGAGGCAGCGTAGGTGGTTGGAGCTACTGAAGGACTATGACATTTCTATTCTCTATCATCTGGGCAAGGCAAACATGGTAGCAGATGCCTTGAGCCGGAAGGCGATGTGTATGGGTAGCTTGGATTTCTTAGATATGGAGGAGCGACCATTAGCTTGGGACATCCAGTCCTTGGCTAATAGGTTGGTTCGACTTGACATTTCTGAGCCAGGCCGTATTCTTGCTTGTGTTAAGGCTAGGTCTTCCTTGTTGGAGCAGATTCAAGCACATCAGTTTGATGATGTGAGATTGAGGATCATTCGTGACAAGGTGTTGAGTAGTGAGGCTAGGAAGGCAACTTTATATTCATTAGGTGTTCTGATGATCGAGGGTCATATCTGCGTACCTAGAGTTGGTGAGTTGGTGAGTTGGTCAGATTGATACTGGAGGAGGCTCATTGTTCTAGATATTCCATTCATCCCGGGGTAGCTAAGATGTATCATGACTTGAGGCAGCACTACTGGTGGTGTGGGATGAAGAGGGATATTTCGGCTTTTGTATCCAGGTGCTTGAACTGTCAGCAGGTGAAGTTCGAGCACTAGAGGCCATGTGGTTTATCACAGCAGCTACCCATTTCGAAGTGGAAATATGAGCGTATATCCATGGATTTTGTAGTCGGATTGCCATGTACTTTGTGGAGATTTTATGCTATTTGGGTTATCGTGGATAGGTTCACAAAGTCTCCCCACTTTCTACCGGTTCAGACTTCCTACAGTTCCGAGAGGTTGACCCAGATCTATATTCGAGAGATTATCCGTTTGCATGGGGTGCCAGTTTCTATCATCTTTGACTGAGGTACTCAATTCACTTTGCACTTTTGGCAGTCTATTCAAAGAGAGTTGGGCACTAGAGTTGAGCTTAGCACTGCTTTTCATGACAGACGGTCAGTCAGAGCGTACCATTCAGGTTCTGGAAGATATGTTGTGGGCCTGCGTTATTGATTTCGGGGGTCAGTGGGACCAGTGTTTAGCCTTGGCATTGTTTGCATATAATAATAGTTACCATTCCAGCATTCAGATAGCTCCGTTTGAGGCATTATATGGTAGATGGTGTAGATCTCTGGTGGGTTAGTTTGATGCTTTCGAGGTTAGGCCGTGGGGTACCGATTTGCTTCGTGATTCTGTGGATAGAGTTCGGGTTATTCAGGAGAGACTTCTTACTTCCCAGAGTAGGCAGAAGAGTTATGCTGACCGGAGAGTTCGAGACCTTGAGTTTATGGTTGGTGACAGTGTGTCCCTTTGGGTATCCCCATGAAGGGCGTGATGCAGTTCGAGAGGAAGGGTAAGCTCAGTTTGAGGTTCATTGGTCCATTTGAGATCCTTCGTCGTATTGGAGGGGTTGCTTATGAGTTAGCCTTGCCTCCTGCTTTTTCTAGTGTTCATCCGGTGTTTCATGCTTCTATGTTGTGGCGGTACATTTTGGATGAGTCTCACATGTTTCAGTTGGAGTCGGTTCAGTTGGATGAGTGTTTGGCTTTCAAGGAGGAGCCTATCGCTATTTTGGACAGGCAGGTTAGGAAATTGAGGTCCAAGGAGATTCCGTCAGTTAAAGTTCAGTGGGGGGATCATCCTGTCAAGGAGGCTACTTGGGAGATTGAGACCGACATGCGGATCCGTTATCCTTATCTTTTCAAGTCTTTAGGTACTATCCTTATTCTAACTTTCACGGACGAAAGTTCTTTTAGTAGTGGATATTGTAATGACCCTCCAGGTCATTTTCTGATTTTTATCCCTTTTCTGTGTTTTGACCTTTTCCTCAGCAGCTACAGGTCATTTATGACTTGTTAGGACCGACGGTTCGGTGCCCGGGCCATTCATTAGGTCGTTATTACCATTTCCCTATTTTAGCTCTCAAAGTTGGTAAATCGTTGACTTCGGTCAACTTTCTTGGTTAACGCACTTAGAATCAAATTCTGACAGTTCCGTTGGCTCTGGAACGGAGATTTTGGTCTAGTGGGACCATAGGTCTGGGTCTGAGTGCTTTCGGTTTGGTTTTTTTTGGCCTTGTGTGTTTTGAAGTTAGTTTGGCTGGTAGGGTTGACTTTGGTCAACATTCGGAGAAGACGACCTCAGATGGAAATTCCATCAGAGCTGTTAGCTCCGGAATGTCAACTTTGGGCTAGGGGGACCTTTGGTTTGGATCCCGAGGCTTCTGGACTTGTTTTTGGGTTTTGAGTTTCGAGTTGGTTTTGGGTGTGGGGCCTACTTTTTATTAAAACGATCTCCGTTGGGAGTTTCGTCAAGTTCATTGAGTTTGGAGTGCCGTTTCTAGTGGGGTAGCATGGTTGGTTTGTGTTCAAGGGGTTCCGGATGAATCTCGAGGGTTCGTCGGAAGATTTTTGGACTTGGAAAAATTATTGGTTGCTGCATTAAGTTGCAGACCCTTTTGCTCTTTGTGATCGCGAGGATCCCATCGCATTCGTGATGGTCTAGTTTTTTGACCATCGCATTCGTGAAGGGTTTCTTTTGCGTTCGCGATGTAGCCGACTGGGACCCGGCTTGGCTTCCTCTTTGTGAATGCGGTCTGGACCATCGCGATCGCGATGGGTTGGCCAGCTGTTCTCCGCTAATGCGGGGGTCCTGTCGCGATCGCGATGTAGGACCCCTGGAAGCTATTAAAAGTCTCAACTTCATTTTCTCCTTCTAAATTCTGAAAACTCCATTGTTGAAGCTCCCAAGCTCGTATTTTCCAGCTCCTTGCTTCAGTGTCCTACACCCGGTAAGTTCCCTCGTCACCCCTCTCCTCCTTCCATGGTAATTCCCGTATTTCTCCGGCTAATTTTCCTTGTTGTTGAATTTTGAAATTGGGGTTATCCTTGTAGAAATCTGATCTTTTGGGGACTGCATGTTCTTAGATTTGTGCAACTCATCTCCGTGATGTGTTTCTCTTATCGAGGTTGGTTTCTGCCTTTAAATTCTGAGCTTTTTCGTTTTAATCCCGTGAATTAGTAGCACTTCGGGGCTGTTTTGGGCCCCGAAGCGAACTCTGTTCGTGCCCAAACTTTGGGCATCGGTTCATTAACCCACCGCGAGCATAATTGTAAATTTTGTTTTCTATTTCGTTAATCGAGCCCCGAGGGTCATTTTTCCGACCCGATTTCTGACCCATTTTTCCGTATAGCAATATGCGTGTCATTCTTCTTGTCTTGACACCTAATTTATGTTCTTGATAGCGTGGTAACTTTCTGAGGCTGCTCAAAAGGGGAAGGCACACGAGTGATGGTTCGTGCTTGTAGTTCGGCCCCGAGGTAGGTTACGGTTTACCTTTTAGACTGAGTTTAGTTAGATAATATATATTTGTATGTTACTGGAACGCTAGGTTAGATTTTAGATAGACTTTAGGCTTAAATCCTGTTTATCATGTTAATTGGCCATTTTGGGTTTTTAGCCTAGAACTGTATGTTATCCTTAGCCTAGGAGCTTGCTTCTTCTATGTGACTAGTATAAAATCCTAAGCATGTTTTTAGGAGGCTTTAGAGGTAGAATAGAGTTTTCCCATTGGTTTCCGCTTTTATTTTTGCTTTACCGCTTTATTCTATCGTTGTGTGTAACTGTGGGCCCGAGGCCATGGCTAGGATTTGGACGGAGTTCCAGGTCAGTTCTCTTAGTTTGGTGGGTGATGTGCCGCCATTCTACGGCACATTTGACTCCTTTAACTAAGAATCATCGTGAGTTTTCAAGCAACAGTCGTCGTTTTTGATGCTTTTATATTGGAATTGCAAGAAATAGCGAAAAACGTAGAAAAGGAAGGAAATACGATCAAAAGAGCGCCACTGGTTAAGAGTGACGGCCACCATGACGAGCCGTCACCCATGTGACGGTCCGTCGTAAAGACCGTCAAGTCGAGCAGCACACTGCCTAGTGGTGACGGCCACCATGATGGGCCGTCACACACTTGACAGTCCGTCAAGTAGACCGTCAAGTTGAGGCAGCACACTGCCTAGTGGCGACGGCCACTGTGACGGTCCGTCAAGTATGTGACGGTCCGTCACCCAGCCCGTCAAGTTGAGGAAGTACGCACGACGCGGATTCCGAACGTTTTTGGGTTTACTTCCTGGACTCCTATAAATACCCTATGTCAGGTTAATTTTAATTATTATTCATTACAAGTTCATTACCCAAGAGTTTTTAGTCAGTTTTGAGAGCAACAACACGTTTTCTTCTTCTTGAATTCGTGTCTTAATTTGTTCTTGGGATCTTGGTTTTTCTTGTTCTTGGATACTTGAAGATTGTTTTCATTATAGTGTATGAATCTCTTCTCCTTATTATGAATATGACTTTCTTCTCTTCTTCTTCTAGCATGATTAACTAAAACTCCCACAACTAGGGTTGTGGGAGCCATGGCTAAAGTAGCGATATAGATTCCGGGTAGCGACGGGTTCAATATAGATGATTGTCACGTTGTTAATTATTCATGCTTAATGTTTTCTAATGGTTGCAAACATTAGAACATGCCTAGGTTTAAATTTGCTTGAGTAAAGAGATTAAAACCGGGAAACTTGATTAACGACGAGGATTCGAGACTACTAACTCTCGTCTTACGATTAATGTTGTAACTAGATTAATCTACTTGATGTTTAGGATTGAAATATAAAAAGCACACCTTTTCAAGTTCGAGAGAGTTGAAAAGTAAATTCATCTATTTGGTTGAGAAACATTTAGATGATACCATTACTTCAATCACATCATGACATACATAAAGAAAGAACCCGGTTAAGCTTAGAATCGAAATTGTTACGACGCCATGGTGAACACTACCCTAGTTCACTCTCATATTGATTATTAATCGCACATTATTATTTGCTTTGGTTAAATATTGTTCACTCAACACCCCTCAATTTACCGGACACTATCGACTACTAGTCATTTAATTCACTATCGATTTAATCTGCACCTTATTCCCTGTGGGATCGACCCCAACCTTAGTTGGGTTCTATATTTGACTACGAACGCTTACGCTTCGTAATTGGAGTTGTAATTTGGGCGTATCAAATTTTGGCGCCGTTGCCGGGGAATACGGTTGTTTATTAAGTCTTGTGTGTTTATTTGACTATTAGTCATATTTCCTGATTTTACTTTTATTTGTTGTTTTTGTTCATTACAGGGTTCTGAGTAGTGCATGCCAAGTACCCGACGCTCGGGTGAACCAATATTACCCTACGACCCCGAGCTCGCAAGAACACTAAGGCAAACCATGGCCGTACAACAGACGGAGGCAGCAAGGCTCGCTGCAGCACAACAGGCTCAACAGGATCAGCATCACTTGAATGCTAAAGATATAGAGGATGACACTGCATTAGACGGAGCTGGTGCTATGGGCGCTATTATTCTTCCTCCACTAGCGCCCGGATAAGTTCAACATAACTAGCACAATGCTCCAGCTGTTGAACTTAAAGGGATTATTCCGAGGTACGGCTGGTGATGATCCAAACAGACACCTGATGAACTTTGTGGGTATCTGCAAGTCATTCGAATTGCCTGGTGTGAGTCAGACAGCGATCAGGCTCAGGTTGTTTCTGTTGTCTCTGTCTGATGAGGCAGCGCTATGGTTGACAGAGCTGACCCCCGACTCTATCGCAACTTGTGGAGAGTTGAAAGGAGCTTTCCTAGAAAGGTTCTTTCCTCCCTCTAGGATGATACAGTTGAGGGATGAGATTAGCAATTTTAGGCAGCAACCTCACGAAGCATTGCACGAGACCTGGCTGCGATTCAAGAAGAAGCTGACACAATGCCCTAACCATCAGTTGAACGACGAGTTTTTGCTGCAGACATTCTACAGGGCACTGAATTCGGCTACCAAGCCGACACTAGATAATGCAGCAGGTGGAGCGTTTATGGGTCTCACTTTCATCGATGCCACAGCTATTCTTGACCGGCTCACTAAAACCAATAGGGCCTGGCATACACGGGACACCGAGATGGCTTCCAGCACTCATACAGTCGGTATGTCTGCAGAACAGCGCAGGAGAGAGGAAGAGCGAGATCAAGATATGGCCCATCTGAAAACACAAATGGACCTACTGACAAAACATTTGCTGTCAGCAGATATGGAGAAAGTGAAAGTTGTGAGTTCCCAAAGTAGAGTAGCAGAGTTCGAGTCTGATGAGGAGGCAAATTATTTGGGGGGTTTCCAGGCCAATGGCCAGGGGAACCAAGGTCGGAACTATCAGAGGGACAACTACCATAAGAAAGCTGGCTACAGAGATCGTGATCAGGGGAACTGGAAAAATAACACTGATAGAGGTGGGTTGTACGTACCACCTGGTAACCAAGAAAGAACTAGTAATAAGACAGG
The DNA here is from genome assembly GCA_003996215.1 of Jaltomata sinuosa. Lineage (NCBI taxonomy): Eukaryota > Viridiplantae > Streptophyta > Magnoliopsida > Solanales > Solanaceae > Jaltomata > Jaltomata sinuosa. The sequence goes on along the minus strand of QJPP01007004.1, from coordinate 106,948 downwards.
GACGTCCAAATTAGAGAATATGATGGCAAAGATGTTGTTGAAGGTGGAATCTACTGACTCCGGAGACAAGGAAATGAAATCTGAATTAACATCAATGAGTCAGTTAGTGAATTCTCATTCCACCGCAATCAAGCAGTTAGAGCAGCAAATGAGTCAAGTCTCGGCGTCTCTAAATCAAAGAAAAGCTGGAACATTGCCGAGTGACACCATTCAAAACCCGAGAAACGATGCGAATTGTATGGCAATCACCACCAGAAGCGGTAACGCATTATCGGAAACACATCCGGTAATTCAGACCCAGAAAGATGCTGTAGCTGAGGATGATGAGTTAATAGATGCTGAAATTATGGTCGATGAGGGTGTAAAAGTGTCTGCTGAAAAACCCGGTGCGGAAGAAGATGCTACTCAAGTGCTCACAGATAAAAGCAAGGAGATTGAAAAACCTCCAACTATGATGCCTCAGCCACCACCTCCTTTCCCACAGCGGCTGAAGAAGAAAGTGGAAGATAGAAAGTTCCTGAACTTCATGACCATGCTCAAACAGATATCAGTGAACATCCCTCTGGTGGATGCGCTTGAACAAATGCGCGGTTATGCCAAGTTCATGAAGGACTTGATCACAAAGAAGAGGTCGGTAAGTTTTGAACCGGAAGACAACCTCCACCATTGTAGCGCCATTTCATCAAGGTCGCTGGTCCAAAAAAAAGAAGACCCGGGTGCGTTCACTATTCCTTGCACCATAGGGGAGTTTAACTTTGCGAAGGCTCTTTGTGATTTTGGGGCTAGCATAAACTTGATGCCGTTAGCCATCTACCGACAGTTGGGCTTAGGAGCCCCCAAACCGACGACTATGAGGTTATTGATGGCTGACAGATCGGTGAAACGCCCGGTTGGTATTTTGTATGATGTACTTGTGAAGGTGGGGAAGTTCATATTTCCGGCAGACTTCGTGATTTTGGACTGCGAGGTGGACTTCGAAGTCCCTATTATTTTGGGATGACCCTTCTTGGCAACCGGAAGAGTATTGGTAGATATGGAGAGCAACGAGTTGACTTTCAGGTTGAACAAAGAGGTAGTGAAGTTTAATGTGTGCAGATCAATGAAGCAACCGAGGGACATGAATGTCGTCTCGGTTATTGATGTTGTTGCAGAATCTGATGTGATCGTTTCTGTTGAAGAGAGACTTGCTGTAGAGACATTGGCAGCAGTTATGATGAATTTCGATGATGATGGCGTCGAAGATTATGAGGAAGTGGTAAATGGGTTGGTTGGAATGGGGTCATATGGTTACGCCCCAAAGAAATCTGATCTCGATTTAAAGAACAGACCAACCCCTCCTGCAAAGCCTTCTATTGAGGAAGCACCGGTATTAGAGTTGAAAGAATTGCCAGGCCATCTGAAGTATGCATTTTTAGGTGACAAAGATACCTTACAGTAATCATTGCGACAGACCTTGTGCAATCTCAAGTTGAAGCATTATTATCCACTCTGAGGAGACACAAGAGAGCAATCGGCTGGACCATTGCAGATATTATTGGCATCCCACCAGGTATTTGTACTCATAAGATACAGCTAGAAGAAAATTGCACTCCCACCACCGAACACCAGCGGAGACTGAATCCACCAATGCAAGAGGTGGTGAAGAAAGAGATCATCAAATGGCTCGATGCTGGAGTGGTTTACCCAATCTCTGATAGCAAATGGGTAAGCCCAGTGCAATGTGTTCCTAAGAAGGGAGGAATGACTGTGGTAGCAAATGACAAAAATGAGCTGATTCCATTAAGACCTGTCTCAGGCTGGCGAGTCTGTATGGATTACCGGAAGCTAAACTCCTGTACTCTCCATGATCATTTCCCTATGCCCTTTATGGATCAGATGCTGGATAGATTAGCTGGAAGAAGTTGGTATTTCTTTTTAGATGGATATTCGGGGTACAACCAAATATCTATAGCCCCGAAAGATCAGGAGAAGACCACGTTCACCTGTCCCTATGGTACGTTTGCTTTTAGACGCATGCCCTTTGGTCTTTGCAATGCTCCCGCAACCTTCCAAAGATGCATGATGTCTATCTTTTCTGATATGGTGGAGAACACATTGGAAGTCTTCATGGATGACTTTTCGGTAGTGGGTGATGCATTTGATGATTGCTTGGATAATCTGAGTCAGGCATTGCAAAGATGTGAAGAGTCAAACCTCGTGCTAAATTGGGAGAAATGCCATTTCATGGTGAAAGAAGGCATTGTATTAGGACACAAAATATCTATGAGAGGTCTAGAGGTGGATAGAGCCAAGATTGAAGTCATCGAGAAACTACCTCCACCCATTTCAGTAAAGGGTGTGAGGAGTTTTCTTGGTCATGCCAGTTTCTACCGAAGGTTCATCAAAGATTTCTCTAAGGTTGCTACCCCATTGTGCAAGTTTCTTGAAAAGGAGACAAAGTTTGTATTTGATGTTGAGTGTTTGAAGGCGTTAGAATGCCTGAAAGAAAAGCTAGTGGAGGCTCCTATTATAATTGCCCCGGATTGGTCCAAACCGTTCGAAATAATGTGCGATGCAAGTGGTGTTGCACTTGGAGCTGTTCTGGGACAAAAGCGAGACAAACTTTTCCATCCCATTTATTATGCTAGTAAAGCATTGAATGGGGCGCAAAAGAACTACACAATGACAGAACAGGAGCTGCTGGCGGTTGTATATGCTTTTGAGAAATTCAGAGAATACTTACTTTGTACAAAAGTGGTGGTGCACACAGATCATGCAGCCTTGAGGTATCTGATGACCAAAAAGGATGCAAAACCTCGACTAATCCGATGGGTGCTATTGTTGCAGGAATTTGACTTTGAAGTCAAGGATCGAAAAGGGTGTGAGAACCAGGTTGCGGATCATCTATCCAGGCTTGAGAGGGAAGAGAACGTAATAGATGAACCAGAGATTGATGATGCATTCCCGGATGAGCAGGTGATGGCTGCGTCACGTGATATGGTGCCTTGGTACGCTGACTTCACAAATTATGCGGTGAGTGACATGATCCCAGAAGATTTGATCTTCCACCAGAAAAAGAAGTTTCTCCATGATGCAAGTAAGTTTTTCTGGGATGAGCCGTATTTATTCCGGTTGTGTGCTGACAACATAGTGAGGAGATGTGTACCGAAAGCAGAAATGATGAGCATCTTGCAAGCTTGCCATTCGTCTCCAGTTGGAGGACATCATGCGGGTAATCGAACCGCCCGAAAGATCTTACAGTGTGGTTATTATTGGCCGACAATCCAGAAAGATTCATATGAATTTGCCAAGTTCTGTGATCAATGCCAACGAAGAGGAGCAATCTCTCGCCGACAAGAGCTACCCATGTCCACTATTTTTGAGGTTGAATTGTTCGACGTATGGGGAATAGATTTCATGGGCCCTTTTGAAAGTTCTTACGGGAACCGCTACATCTTGGTAGCGGTGGATTATGTGTCGAAGTGGGTAGAGGCGGTTGCTTTAGCCGATAATGAAGGGAAAAGTGTGGTGGCGTTCTTAAAAAGAAACATCTTTGCTCGGTTTGGCACCCCTCGCACAATCATCAGTGATGGAGGTTTACATTTTTGTAATAAGGTGTTCCGGGCTGCTCTAGCAAAATATGGAGTGAAGCAACACAAGGTAGCCACACCTTATCACCCCCAAACCAGTGGGCAAGTCGAGGTGTCGAACCGGGAGATTAAAGAGATCTTGGCTAAGTCTGTGAATGTAAACCAGCAAGATTGGGCGAGGAAGCTGGATGACGCACTCTGGGCGTATCGAACAGCGTTTAAAACGCCAATAGGTATGTCTCCTTAGCAATTTGTTTTTGGTAAAGCGTGTCACTTGCCCGTGGAACTTGAGAACAAGGCCCTTTGGGCGCTCAAAAAGTTAAATCTCAGTTGGAAAGAGGCATCGAAACTAAGGTTGGAACAATTGAATGAGATGGACGAGTTCCGATTGCGAGCATATGAGAGGTCCGCTCTCTACAAAGAACGAATGAAGCTGTACCATGACAAGAAGATTGAGAAAAGGGAGTTCAAAGTAGGGGACTTGGTATTGTTGTTCAACTCCAGGTTCAAATTATTTCCCGGGAAACTCAAATCCAAATGGTCCGGACCATTCAAAGTACACCAAGTGTTCCCATCCGGTGCGGTCGAACTCGAAAATAAAGATGGTGAGTAGTTCAAAGCCAATGGGCAGAGGATTAAGCAATATCTGGGCCTCCCGGAGGAGGTACATGTTCTGTCTTTGGTGTATCTTGATGAAGTCTGAGTAATCAAGACACCCGCGTCGTGCCGCGACTTTAAATCAGGCGTTGTATGGGAGGCAACCCATAAATTGTTGTTGTATTATAGTCGTAGAAAAAATTGATTTGTTAGAATTGATTAATGTGTGCGTTGAGTGTGCAGGTACAAAGAATGGACATAACAGCGTGTTCTGTCTAAGAGTGACGGTGACTGTTGACGGACCGTCAAAGACTTGACGGACCGTCACACGGACCGTCAAATAACTGACAAATATTCATGCCCACTATTTTAGAGTGACGATGGTTTCGACGGACCGTCAATGTCTTGACGGACCGTCATCTCTGGCCGTCACCCATCATTCTCACAAGGGCTCACTGCCTAATTGTGATGCCCCAAGTGACGGACCGTCACAGCGGCGACGGACCATCATGCCAAGCAGCCGCGTCAGGTAAGTTTTAATTTAAGTGAGACCCGACTCCAAAACAAAACAAACCGTCCGAATATATTAACTCATCTTCTTCATCATCTTCCCACTCATATGCTACTCTAAAGCTCCAAACCTCCATTAAAATTAAAATCCTCTTTTCCCCAAGCAAGTCCCACATCCCCATTTTCCTTTCTCCACCTCGCTTAAAATGCAATAAACCACCAAGTGCCCGCTAGTTATCCATCGATTCATATAAATCAAAAGGGAATAACGATTTCTTCTCACCAACAAAATCAAGGTATGTTTCTAAAACTCTTCCTTGTTGCGATTATTTGAGTAGCGTGGCGATTTATCGGAGGAAATTGTTGGGCTTGTATATTTGTGAAAGTATAATGTAAAATGTTGTTGGGTAGAAATAGGGGTATCATTGTTGTTTGAAATCATAAGATTGACATGGGTGAAGTCTTGAGTAACCCATGAGATTAATTATTGGTTGGATGGTGACCGTGTGAAATCAAATACCACAAAAAATAGCAATATCCCAAAAAGAGCACAAGGAGTTCGATGAAATGCCTCAAAGAAGGAGACAATTTACTGTCTAACAGTGACGGTTGGCGTGACGGCCCATCGCATGCGTGACGGTCCGTCAGTCAAGCCGTCAATAATAGACAGACCAACTGTCTCAAAGTGACGGTCGGTGTGACGGTCCGTCACACCTGTGACGAACCGTCACCCAAACCGTCACTCTGAGACAGTACGTATTATATTGTGTTCTCATGTTCTCACATGTTTGAACTCGTTCACGTGCAGCTACATGGCCCCAAAACAACAACCGCGTCGCGGTCAAGCACTAAAGAAGAAAGAAAGGATCGCTACAACTCGGACCCTAATTGATGAACCGAGTAGCGACGAAGAAATAGTTGCAGCCCCGACTTACCAAACCAGGCTAGTTAAACGAAGAACCACCCAAGTCTCCCAGTCTGAAGAGGAGAGTGGGTCATCTAGCAGTGAGTCGGGGAGCAGTAGTGGATCGGATGAAAGTGGTAGCTCCAGCCCCAATCCGGAGGATGTAGGTGGTCCCGAAACCACCAAAATTGCAGGGAGTGCACCCACGGACAGAGAATCGATCCGGTGGGCATTTAAGGAGGCTCAGAAGCACTATCTTGACGGTCTACCAAAACGATGTCGAGAAGCCACAAAAGACCGATAGCTGAAGAAGTGCAAATCATGACCACAGATCTGCCTGAATACCCAGTTCTTCAGACACAGTACCAGAGGTATCAGCTCGAGTGGATGAGCTCGCCCCCGGGATTCTATTATCCAGAACTAGTCCGGGAATTCTATGCCAACTACTTGGCACTATTGGAAAGCAAATGTGAGCCAGGAAAAGGGGTGAAATCATCACCAAGGCAGGACAGGGTGCCAGTTCGGGGTAAACAAGTGGACATCTCACGGGAAATGATCAACAGAGTCCTCTTTGGCCCGGAATACATCCCTCCACCTGACATGCCAGAGTTCCATGACAAGATTTCCAACGTCTACTCGCAGAGACCGTGGTTGGCCCAAACATTGACTGATGGCTCACCTTCTTGGCTGACTCAGAGGGGACGAATATCGAAGCAATCACTAAGCTTCGTAGGTAAGTTTTGGTGGGCGGTTGTGCAACTCAGGTTATTTCCAACAAGAGGAGACAATAATTTGGATGAGGGAAGAGCCATCCTTGTGGCAAGCTTGATAGCCGGGTACGTCATCAACTTCGGAATGATAATTGCAGACGAGATGCGGACCAGAGCCATCAAAACTACTTCTTCTTTGCCGTTCCCGTGCCTAGTGACTGAGTTATGCAGGCGTGCAGAGGTGCCAATATGGGATGGTATTGATAAGCAAGTGACAGCTTCATCGAGGCAGAATATTGACAAATCAAAGGATGACACTAAGTTTGAAATGAGGATTCATAAGCCTCAGATCTTCGAGGAGCCAACCACAACCACCTCCGAGGCAACTGACACCCCATCTGGCACAGAAATTCCACCTGCGGTGTTTGATCTGATAACTTCACAGACAACGAGAGCAACTGCTAAAAGCTCCGGCACTGCGGCAAGGCCTCCTCTACCACCAGAATATCACATGAACCCCCGAAACTTTGCTAAAATGGTGCAAAAGCAGAAGCAATTGGATAAACAAATTGCTGCATGGACGGACTTGTTTAAACCCACCATTGATGAAGCAATACGGGAGGCTCTGAAGCCATTTGAGGGGCTGCACGCAAGGGTAGATGCGATGGAAACCCGGATGGATGTAAGGCTAAACGAAATGAGCATTCCGGACCTGGCGAGATTTGATGCGGAGCTAAAAAAGGTGAAAAATGATATCACAGCCCTCAAGCAAGAAAAAGTGCTTAATGAGGAGACTTCGGAGTTCGTGGACTTTGACGAAGAACCCACGATAGTGGATTTGATGGGTCGGCCGCTGAAAATTAGTGAACCCCAAACAGGTGAAAGTGGGGTAAAGAAATCAAAGAAGAGGAAGCACAAAAAGATATTAGCTGAGGAGGACGAGTTAGAGGTCGCGAAGCAGCGGTCGGTAATAGATGAGCAGCTGCGACAGGAAAGAGTGCGTGCCCAAGCAGGTGGGGCATCTTCCAGTGTTGTACCGGAGTCTGAAAAGACCCCAGATGATGATGAGCCGCGTACGGAAACCTAGGTTTCCCAGGTACCCCTATTCCTTTATTCTGAATATATGTTTCCTTGAGCATTGAGGACAATGCTAAATTATTTTGTTAGGGGTAGGAGTACCACCACCGGAGGTTTTTGTTACCGTGTTTCTTTTCCTCCGGTGTGCTATCTAGTAGAACCGACATGTTTAGGTTGTCGTTTAAATTTTAAAAAAATTGTGATAGCAAGCATGGCTGTTTGAAAATTTAACTAAAAGGAGCCCCTTCTGAAAAAGATTTTGTACTTATGTTTGAAATGATTGACTGTCTGGATCCTTGGATGTCATTGTGTGGTTATGATTGGAATAAGTATGCTTAAGCCGAGTTGTTTTCTTGATAGTTGGTAGTGGTATTGGTTCTTGGTGCCAAGTGTGTGTGAGCATATTGTTATAAATTCTTACTCTGTGCATGCATCTAGAACTTGCCCGGTCTATTTTGTTAAGTTTGAAGTTGGTTGCGTAGGAAAGGATCACAGGCCCTTTTTGTGTGCAGTCCACCTAGCCTATAAGACCGTCCAAATGTAAATAATCCCTTTGATCCCTATTTGAGCCAAAAATTGACCCTGTTCTTTCAATAACCAGTCACCGTTCCTTGTTTAAACTTTGAATCACTATTTTTGCCCTGGTCCTTCCTTGGACATCGTGCACCTCAACTCAGGCAATCAGCCTAAGTTGAGGGTGGCTACTATAGAGGTAAATGATAAGAAAATTTGGATGGATAAGATTGGTTATGAAGAGATTGAAAACTCCGGGTGTGTGTCTAAGAAAAGAAAGAAAAAGAAACGAAAAGGAGATGTAAAAGAAAGAAAAAGAAATAAAAAGAGTTGTCAAAATAAAGAGGCCGCACCTGTTTGCAAGGAACAAGGAAATAAAGAGGTGAATAAGGATGGACAAAGTAAAGTTATGTGGAAATAGTAGGTCGGTGATTCCAAGGAGGGTTTAGTCACTATTCCCCAAACGTATCCTACCTACACCCGAAGCCTCATTACAAGCCAAAACAAGTCCTGTAGTGATCCCGAGCGGCTTTCTAAAGAACTGAAATAGAATAGTAAGGGCAAGCCTATGGCATCGCATGTGCACTGTTTGAAATCATTTGTGAGTGCGAGCGTCTTACCTAGTCCTAAATTCTGTGTGTGGGACTTCTTTGTGGTGAGGGCACCAAGATCTCCGTATTATCTATTGACTGTTAGGATAGCTGCGCGTGTGTATGCATAATGTTCTATCATATCTGAATGACATGTATGGATCCTTGCAAGTTAATGTTGAATACATTTGTGTGCTACCGGGGGGTGGCTTGATTTAAAATCGGATGAACTGTTGAAGGGCTATGATTTGCTAGTGACACAAGTATTAGTTGAGTCATCTTTTTGTTTTTGTTGTCATGTTGCTTGAGGACAAGCGAACGTTTTAAGTTGAGGGTGTTGATGTGCCGCCATTCTACGGCACATTTGACTCCTTTAACTAAGAATAATCGTGAGTTTTCAAGCAACAGTCGTCGTTTTTGATGCTTTTATGTTGGAATTGCAGGAAATAGCAAAAAACATAGAAAAGGAAGGAAATACGATCAAAAGAGTGCCACTGGTTAAGAGTGACGGCCACCATGACGAGCCGTCACCCATGTGACGGTCCGTCGTAAAGACCATCAAGTCGAGCAGCACACTGCCTAGTGGTGACGGCCACCATGACGGGCCGTCACACACTTGACGGTCCGTCAAGTAGACCGTCAAGTTGAGGCAGCACACTGCCTAGTGGCGACGGCCACTGTGACGGTCCGTCAAGTATGTGACGGTCCGTCACCCAGCCCGTCAAGTTGAGGCAGTACGCGCGACGCGGATTCCGAACATTTTTGGGTTTACTTCCTGGACTCCTATAAATACCCTATGTTAGGTTTATTTTAATTATTATTCATTACAAGTTCATTACCCAAGAGTTTTTAGTCGGTTTTGAGAGCAACAACACGTTTTCTTCTTCTTGAATTCGTGTCTTAATTTGTTCTTGGGATCTTGGTTTTTCTTGTTCTTGGATACTTGAAGATTGTTTTCATTATAGTGTAAGAATCTCTTCTCCTTATTATGAATATGACTTTCTTCTCTTCTTCTTCTAGCATGATTAACTAAAACTCCCACAACTAGGGTTGTGGGAGCCATGGCTAAAGTAGCGATATAGATTCCGGGTAGCGACGGGTTCAATATAGATGATTGTCACGTTGTTAATCATTCATGCTTAACGTTTTCTAGTGGTTGCAAATATTAGAACATGCCTAGGTTTAAATTTTCTTGAGTAAAGAGATTAAAATCGGGAAACTTGATTAACGACGAGGATTTGAGACTACTAACTCTCGTCTTACGATTAATGCTGTAACTAGATTAATCTACTTGATGTTTAGGATTGAAATATAAAAAGCACACCTTTTCAAGTTCGAGAGAGTTGAAAAGTAAATTCGTCTATTTGGTTGAGAAACGTTTAGATGATACCATTACTTCAATCACATCGTGACATACATAAAGAAAGAACCCGGTTAAGCTTAGAATCGAAATTGTTACGACGCCATGGTGAACACTACCCTAGTTCACTCTCATATTGATTATTAATCGCACATTATTATTTGCTTTGGTTAAATATTGTTCACTCAACACCCCCCAATTTACCGAAAACTATCGACTACTAGTCATTTAATTCACTATCGATTTAATCTGCACCTTATTCCCTGTGGGATCGACCCCAACCTTAGTTGGGTTCTATATTTGACGACGACCGCTTACGCTTCGTAATTGGAGTTGTAATTTGGGCGTATCAGTGGGTATTCTTGCCCTTTTTGATATGATGGTGTGGTTTTTCCTCTGTTTGTGAACATTCATACTCATATCTCATGGCCTATTATTGGTACAACAAGGAGATGATTTTCAAAGGTTTTTGGTTTGAAAGGAGGCATCACTACTGTTGTGATGATTTTTCAGACTAAATCGAGCTATTTTGAGTATCACTTTTGTTTTTAGAAGGAAAAATGAGGAAATACTATTTTCTGCATATGCATATATTTATAGTCCGATGCGGTATTCCAGACCCCCAATGCATTATTCCAGGTATTTTACTATTTCACATATACATATGCATAGTCCGATGCGGTATTCTGGGTGCCCGATGCGGTATTTCGGATTTATATTATATTACATTCATACATGCATCATCGTGCACCTTATTGCATCTGCTTTGGCACGTGGATTGACTCTGGTTGGCTTGATGTTGTTTTTCCTTCCCTTGCTTTTGGTTTATTGGCATGTCTCCAGCTTTATAACTAGATTTTTAGGTGGATTCCTGTATAGTTAGCTGCTTTCCTGCAATCTATTTATATATACTATCTTTCTGTGCTTGGTCGGCCTATGATGCCTACTGAGTACCCGTTGTCTTGGTACTCATACTACACTCTGCATCTCTTTTTTTGATGCAACACCTAGTACGAGCCACCCTCGCTGATCTCCTGTCATTCGAGGCCAGTTGATGTTCGGATCGCGGTGAGCTCCCAACGCTTTTGGAGACTTTACATGCTTTCCTTCTTGTACAACCTGTCTATATTTTGTCTTTTGGATAGATAGGGGTTATTGTATAGCTACTTCTTATTTTAGTCGCTCTTGTACTAGTGACACCAGGTCTGGGTTGGTTCTCGAGTCTGTTTTTCTCGTTGGTCATTTTAGGGCCTTCTTATGTATATTTTATACGATGGTATATATATACTATTGGCCTTGTCTTTTCGTTTATGTCTTTCACTTTTCTTTAGTTTAATTATTATTTATTGTCTTTCGCGTATTTGGGTTAGGCTTGTCTACTGGAGGGTTATGTAGACGCCATCATGGCCTACTTGTCGTCCGATAACTAGCTGCTGAAATAATGTTGTCCAAGCCTAAACTGCTCTGAGAAGTCCTGAATCGCGAATAAACTATCAAAACAATATACTACTCATCAAGACAAATCCAATGGTATCCATATTGCTAAAAGTTTAGCCGGGTTAAAATCTGGGTCAAAAGCGGGCCCATGGGCCACACAACTCGAAACTGGAAACAAAAATTACTACGAGGTCCCCAACCTTACAAGGAATACATGCCCAAAAATTAAGCGAAAATTGAATAAAGAAAGGGCCTAAAACAGCCTGGAGAAGAAGAGGGAATCATGCAAAACTTGCAAAAATTCGGAATGGAAATGGAGAATTACTTACCACGAAGAGAGGGAGCAAGTCTACGAGATGAAATATGCACCACCTTGAACCAGTAGCCCCAACCAGCAGCTAAAACCAAACAAGAACCCCAAGCTAAGACAAGAAGCTTTAATGGAGGTTTTTAGCCATGGAAGAGGCTGAATTCAAGGAAGAAGACTTACCAAACAAAGAGGGAAACGAGAAATTCTCCAATAGATGAACTACCACGACTGGAATAAGGATTTGGAACAAGTTTTAGGAAAGGGGAACTGAGTTAGAGTGAGAGAACCATGAAGAAATGGCAGGAATTTTTGAGGAACTAAACTTATATAGTGCAGGTTGCAGACCAGTGCAATCGCGCTGAAAGGGGCAGGAGCGCACTGGCGCGATCGTGCCATCCGGGTGCTGATAGCACTGAAGGCAGGCACAACAGCCTAGCACTATTGGTGCTAAAAGAAGCAGCAGGCTAGCGCAATAGCGCTGCCCTGGCGCTGAACATTTCTCTGCTGCAGAAAACCAGTAAAAAGAAAAACTTCCACGGGAGGTTCCGGGCACAATCAAAACCCGATACTCACAAACCAAACATGCAACTAGAGTGAAAATGACGCTCTGAACTAAAAAAAATCAATGAAACTTCAATAGGAGGTCATTTTGGAGGAATGTTGACCCAAGTCAATACTTACTAAAACCAACCGAACACCCAAAATGAGCCCGGCACACCCGGGACCCAAACCAACCACCTACCTAACCAAAATTTGACATTCCGAAGCTGATGAAATCGTCGGATTTCGAATCCAAAGCTTCGATCATCGAAAGTTGACCAAAGTCAAACTTTTAACTCCAACTGGCCTGAAATCTCAAAAAGTGAGATGAAATCATACCGGAACTTTCCAGGCCCTGACTAAAGGTCTAACTAGACCAAAATCTACGTTATGGAGCTAACTTTAATTCTGAGCATGCTAGCTAAGAATGTTGACTAAAGTCAACGATTTTCTAAGTTAAAGCTCTAAAATAGGGAAATGGTCATAACGATCCAACGAATGGCCAAGGCACCGAACTACCTATCTCAGCAAGCCATAAATGATTTGGTACCGCTATAAGAAAGCTTTAATAGTACGAAGAAGGCGAAAATGTGTTAATGACCAGAAGGGTCATTGTATTTAAAAAAATTGAAATTAAAATAAAGTCAAGAGGGGTAGAAAGTGTATTGACTGATATAGCCATTTCGGAGGGAGGAGGGCATTAGCTATTTGGCAATGACCCCCAACGGTCAATTTTTTTTAAAAAAAAAATTATTTTAAATTTCGCGGGTTTGAACTGAGATGGACCGGGTGAATCAGGAAGGATCTGCTGATAAAACCCAAGGTCCCGTCCACATCCCGTCCTAGACCCGTCCACCCTCCCCCCTCCCCCCATCCCCCATACCACTATAGTAACGAATTGGGACAACCAATATCGCGCTGTCCCTTTTTCTCAATTGCCAGCTTTAGTTGTGATCTGATTCTCTTCTATTGGTGTCCAATTCTTTCTTTCCTTGTTCGTGACTAGGTTAGAAGCAGATCTGTTAAACTTTGGTGAAAGTAAAATTTTCATTTATACTTTATTTTATTGAATATCTAGGTATTTTTAGGTTTAATTTAGGGAACATAAGATACTGATTGTTTCACTCATTTCACGAAATCTAAAGAGTACTTCTCCAAGCTTGAAACGGGGGAGTGAAGCGACTTAGCTATCTATCTATCTATCTATCTATCTATCTATCTATCTATCTATATATATATATATATATATATATATATATATACTCTAGTTCTGGGAACGTGCGTTGCATGTTTGTCCCATGTCAATTACAAAGTTAAATCTAAAATGTAGAGAAACAAATAAGAAATAGTAAGCAAACATAACTCAAGAAAATGTCAATATATTAGAGCAAAATAAATTCGAGAAAGAGAACTACAGAAAGTACAAGAGGTAAGAAAATAATAACCAATCCATAATATATATTGAGAAAGAGAAACGGGAAGTACAAGAGGTAAGAAAATGATAACCAATTCATAATATGTGAAAAGAAACAAAGTCAAATTCAAATTGCGAAAAATAGAGATGATAGCATGAGTCTCCAAATTCACAAAAAGGACCTGTGACTGCAAATTGGTTTGGCAGTGTGATGAGGAAATTATAAGTGTTCTTTATTATAAAATAAGTAAAGGGTGAGAGAATCATACATAAATGGGTAATAACCGTTGAAAATTGAAAGAAAAGACATGCCAAAAATTGTGATACTTGAATTGTACATTATGATGTATAGCAGATGATGCAATAAGTAGTAACTGTTGTAGAGAAGTCCAAGTAATTTTCTTTTCATTTACGGTGAATGACTCTATATATAAAAAGATTAGTCATCCAAATTCGTTAAATAAGAAAATTAAGGGATCAATGAGTATTTTTTGTTTTTATTGCATAATTCAATTCAATTTAATGATTATAAATCTGAAAATGATAATCGATACAATTTTGAATACTTGAAGTTGTAAGGTTGTAGAACATGAAATTAAGTCATTAAAGAGGCCCAAGTAATTGAATACATCATTAAAGAAAAATGTTTCCAGCTTCATAATAATTAAGAAAATTAAACATATAAAATTGACAAGCTACAAAATTAATGGAGTAGCTCTCATATTCATCCGGTTAAAAATAATAAAAAAGTAATCATTTAATTAAAGTAAATTTACCTTCTAAATTACTATAAGGGTGAAAATCGTTTACACCCCATAACTTTGCTTTAAAAATCAAACACCCCCTCAACTTTGAACAATAATCATTCTCCCCCCTTGATCCTATGCAATGTCTATTTTACCCTTAATATTTTTTATTTTTTATTTATGTAATGTCTTTTTATATTATATATTTATTTTTTCTTAACCTAAATATTTACCATTTTTAGTTAAATTCATTTACATTATTAATAAAATAATCCTTTTACAAACTAATCACAAAATCTAATGCTATTTTTTATGATTGATATTTTTATATTATATGCATTAAGTGGGCGTTTGGTCATGAAAAAAAATTCACTTTATTTAAAAATTTTGGAGTTGGAGTTATGTTTGGCCATACCTTTTTTGAAAGACTTTTTAGAATTCAAAGTGTTAAATACAACTAAAAAGTGAAAACAAGTATTTAGGTGTTTTCATTTTTTCAAATACAACTTCAAGTTGTATTTGAAAATTTTATGGCCAAACAATATTTTTTTTGAATAATTTAAAGTGAAATAATTTTTTGAAAAATAGTGAAAAATTCTTATGGCCAAACGGGCATATATGTCTATATGTAATTATGTATATAGATGTATGTTTTTTTCGTTCTCTCTCTGTTATTCTCTAATGTCTACATAGATAAATGAGTTTTGGTTGTCAATAATAAAATATTTTCTAAATTTCAATTTAAAATTTATAAACAACAATCATTTAATTTTATATATATGCATTGAAATATATTTATAAAGTTATAATTACCTGTTATTTTTACTTGTATAATTAGATATTAGAGTTTTGATTATTATTAATATTTTTTTTTTTGCTCATTTATTTCATTATGAAATGTCATTAACTTACATATTCAATTAGTATTTTTCACTTTTCTTTTTCATCTAAGAAATTATATATATATATATTTTATACAACATATGTTATATAGATTTTAAAAAATAAAAATTGTGATTAAAATTTTTTTTTAAAAAAAAAAAGATATAAAGCTTGATAATACAAGGGCAAAATAGGCATTTAAAAAATTCAATTAGGATAAAGGGGGGAGAATGATTATTGTTCAAAGTTGAGGGGGGTGTTTGATTTTTAAAACAAAGTTCGGGGGTGTAAACGATTTTCACCCATTACTATAATTATAATAGATGATAAGATTTGTATCACAATGAATAAAGACAATGGGAAATAAACTTGGTGGATTTCGTGCAAATTCATGCTTATTCAATGCATTATGGAATAGATTTTATCTTCCTAAAATGGTGATTTAATTTTTGATGGGAGACATTTTGATAATTCAACTTTGTCCTTAAAATCTTTTCACTTATAATATAAAATATAAAATATAATATGATATATTATAATATAATATGATGAATAGTAATGATGAATAGTATTTATTAGTAAGGGTGAAGTCAAAAAGTCATTAGACATTCATGTAAAATTAAAATAATACTTACTGATTAATATATAGAAATTAGATATTTTATAACATTTTAATTTATAGCAAGGATAAAAGTGTAATCCAACTTTGAAGTTGGGAGCTTCTCACTTTTAATAATATACGTGCATTGCACTTTTATCCCAAAATACTTCAATATAAATTTTTTATTGCAAATAACATATTTTAACCCCTTGAAAGCTATTGGTATTTGCTAAAAATAAAAGGTTCCATCATTTTTATAATAGAAAGTACATATATCTTCCTAATAAAAAGAATACGTCGTTAATTATAAAATTGACTAAAGGTACATAAAGTAAAATAATTAACTAATGTACAAATATAATACTCGAATAAGGAAACTAAAATACAACTTGCTAGACTAATGTAATATTATCTACATTTTTTTTGCCTCAAAACTAATGTTATACTTGCCTTCTTGAACTCTAATAAGAAGAATAATTTTTTTGTCATGTGCATCTTCTCAGCAACACAATTAACGATCCTCTGAGAATATTTGATAATCAGAAGAAAACTTTATTAGAACCCAAAAAAATGAGAGAGCATGACTTGAGGAAAATGACTCCTTTCTTTTCTTTATATAGTTTTTTTCTTGATTGGTGTCTTTTTACCTTCCCTTTAACATATTTATTATTTGGAAATATATATATTTAACGTTACAATATAATGCCTTAAAGTCCACCAATGAAGAGGTTGACAAATGACTAATAAAAGTATGATTAATGCATTAATTTATAAATTAAAGAAATAGTTTATAGTATATTTTTTGAAGGAAAATATAATTTCTTATCTTTAAAAGGTTATTTTTATTTTTCAATATTTTGATTTGGAACTACCCCCATATAATTACATCATTATATATATTTTTTTATCCTTACTGCCAAAATAATAAGTATATAAATTTAATTTTGCAATAAATTAAGAAGAATAATATAATTATATAATGTTATTTTTCTAAATAAATTAAAAAGAATAACATCTCTATTGTTAAGTCAATTATATGAATTAAGAATTCAAGAAAAAGGAAAATAGAGAGAGAAACATTTTCTACAATTGTTTTTAAAAAAAAACATTTTCTACAATAAATTAAATACTCTCTCCGTCCACTTTTACTTGTCACTGTTTGCCTTCTCGAGGTCAAATTGCATAAACTTTGGCCAATATTTTAAGATGTATTTTTTTATCATATTAATATTAGAAAGATTGCAACTTATAACATTTTTCGTATAGTTTTCAACCATTTAAATTTTAAATTTTAAATATTAAATTAATTTATTTCAATTTAGTTTTAAGTTTAGCAAATTTGACTTTTATAAAACGAAATGTGACAAGTAAAATGGACGGAGGGAGTAAGATGAGAAGCGTTTTTGTATGTAAATAAAGGAGAGGTGAATTCTTTCATGGCCTGAAGCATTAAATGCTACTGCTTCAATTCTAATTCACCAATAACTTTTAATGTAATAAAAATTTTATTTAATTGAAGGTCCCTTTTCTTTATGGCCAAAATGATAACCTGCCTCCGTTCAATGTTTTGGTTTTTTTCAAACTTCCTTAAAATTCTTTTTCAATTCCCCATACCTATTCAATGTCTTGGTGTTATATTTCCAACCCTCATTAAATTAAAATGACCCTTCATAATTCACACATTACAACTTTATGTGCTCTTCATTGCTACACTAATAGAAGAATTGGAAGAGTTGCATTGAACAATTAAATGTAGATTAATACTAAATAATAAATAATATGAGATTTAGTATAATATGATATGATTATATTTAATATTTACTAATTAATTACATATTTATAATATTTAGTTTTAGTGTAAGGGCAAAATAGTAATTCAACCTAATAACGTGACACTCTCTAAGGCCTGAATTCTTATTTATCTTTTTTTGTGATTTTTTGGGCCTTTTTCTAATTTTTAAAAGCCATAAAATTTCACCTTATATTTTTATAAATTATTAAATATAGCCGTATTTAATTTCTTTCATCATCAATGCAATTAATCTCTTTCCTTCCTTCCCTTAATCTCATCATTAATGTTATTTATATTATTTTCTTAAATCACTCATTTTCCTTTCTTTATATTATATATATATATATATATATATATATATATATATATATATATATATATATATATATATATATATATATATATATGCAAATTATTAAATATAATTATATTTAATTTCTTTCATTATCAATCATATTAATCTCTTTCCTTCCTCCCCTTAATGATATCATTTATTGAATTTTTATTTTTTCTCAGAATATTGAATTTTTTCCTTATTTTCTATATCTAAATCTTTAAAAAAAACAGAAAAGTAATGACTCATAAAATAAATAAATATATATATATATATGCAAATTATTAAATATAATTATATTTAATTTCTTTCATTATCAATCATATTAATCTCTTTCCTTCCTCCCCTTAATGATATCATTTATTGAATTTTTTCTCAGAATATTGAATTTTTTCCTTATTTTCTATATCTAAATATTTAAAAAAAAAGAAAAGTAAATGACTCATAAAATAAATAAATATAGTAATCATGCCCACGTAATAATAACCAAGAAGAGTTTTATGACCTCTTTTAATTCATCATTAAAAAGTCAATAATGACTGAACATTATTGTGAGCAAATGTCAAAACGTTTCAAATTTATTTACAACCTTCACAAAAAGTTTCAATGTTAAAATTAATCCTCACCATGTATAATAAAAAACTCTTCACTTTTTTCTAAATAATTTATTCCAGTTACAACATAATACTGCACTACTTAATTATAGAATTTGAAAGGTTTTTGCACCTTTAAATCTAAACACAACTATATAAACAGATATACAAAATGTATTCACCATCTCAGTTTTTTCATGAATCAAATTTGAATGTTGTGCAATATGAATTTAAAGAAGTGGGTAGGGTAGAAGGAATGAGTCTAAGAGACAAAGGCAATAACAATCCAAGATTATGTTGTAATTTTAAAGCATCAACATTGCTACTATCTTGTGCTCTTGCAGGAATGTTGAATCAATAACACATTATATTATATGAATATCTCTTCCTTGATCACCTTTCAAGATACCAAACACCATTCACGTGAATATAACAAAAGGGATCGCCAACCTTCTGCCAAGCATTTAAAATTTTATTGATATTCGAGGGTGAAGCAAGAAGAAGAAAAGAAACTATTGAAGAAGCTTTAACCACCAGACTCTTGTATAAATATTGTTATTTTATTTTTCTTCTGTCCTCTCTACCTTTTGTCATCGAAATACTTTGAATTTGTATGAGAAAAAATGATAATATTTTAGAAAAATATTGATATTGGGGAATTTTATAAAATTAGGAGAAGACAAAATGAAAAGTATATAAAGGTATTGGGAGAAAAAGAAAAATGAAAACAAACAAAAAGGGACAAGGAAAATGATAAAAATAATGTCAAAAAAAAAGAAGGGAAGAAAAAGTTTCATATAATATCACCAAAATTAAAGTTTAATTTACAAATAATGATTCTGTTGGGTTCTTGTATGTTTTGATGATTGACAAAATAGTGGAACACATATAATAACCTGTTCCTATTACCTGTTCCATCACGCAGAGTCCAACTTGCATGAGGATTGTTTGAAATGAAGGAGTCTCAAGTAGAAAGGACCTCAAAGTCTGCACAAAGTACGAACTAGATAAGAGTCTACACATTATAAGGAGTATACATATGAATAGACTAAGGGAATTCAAGAAAGAAGAGAGTTCTTGTGGAGTTAGAAGTCTACTTGCATGAAAAGAGAGTCCAAGAAAGAAGAGAGTTCTTGTGGAGTTAGAACTCTACTTGCATGAGAACTCAAAGTCTGCACAAAGCAAGAATCAGAATTAGTGTTTGACTAAAACACTCAAGAAGAAAGTCCAAGAAGCATGGGAGTCCTTATGGAGTTAAAAGTCTACTTGATTGTGAAGATCAATGATAGTTATAAATACTCAAGGATTTCAAAATGAAATTATGCACTCATACTGAGAGAAAAAAGGTAGAACACGAACAAATAAGTAAGAATAATATTTGAGAGAGTTCTACCTAGTTATCCAAGTGCTGTCAGTACAAAGAACCAGATCGAAGAACCAGATTGAAGAACTTGTTTCACAGGACTATGTTTTATGGTTCTTGAGTCTAGTTTTGAGTATTGATTAAATTGAGTTGTAATCTTCATGCTTTCTTAGTACCAGTGTGTTATAAACTGGTTTAGTAGTTTAGTCTTCAAGTTGGGATAACTCAAAAACTTGGGAACACAAGCCTTGGGAGACTTGTGTATTTTTAGGAATTAGAGTTAGTTCCTAGAGTTGCAAGAGTTCTGTAATCTGATTTTCAAGTCGGAGAACTTGAAGTGGGATTCAATAGTCTGGGGAGATTGTTAAAAATAGGAATTAGAGTTTATAATTCCTTAGGTTATAGAGTTTATAATCTTTTGTTGAGAGGCTCATTGTGTTTAGTGAAGTGTGGGTTAAATCCTGTTAAGGTACAAGTCGTGGTTTTTTACACCTTTTGTGAGTCGGGTGTTTTCCACGTAAAACTATTGTGTTCATTACTTACTGTCTTTACTGCTTTTGTTGGAACACGTCAGGCAACCCGTTTCACTTATAGGTAACTCGTAAGTAAAATTCATTAAGACATCAGGTCGTGTAGAATATCAATTGGTATCAGAGCGGGTATCTTATTTAAAGGCTAACACCTTAAGAACAGATCCAGAAAATGAATTCTGCATCACCAATTGGACATTGTGAAGAACAATCCACCACCAGGCCTCCTCTCTTCAATGAATCTCATTTCATTTGGTGGAAAGTTAGAATGGAGGACTTCATTCAAGCTGAAGACTATGAATTATGGGACAGAATCACTGAGGGTCCAACTATTCCTGTGAAAACTGTTGAAGGAGCCTCTGTGAAGAAAGTAAGAAGTGAATTCACTCCTGGTGATCTCATTGCTCTCAAGAAAAATGCTAAGGCCAAAAATATCCTAATCTGTGGACTGGGTTCTGATGAGTACAACCGAGTGTCCAATTGTACTACTGCCAAACAGATTTGGGATGCCTTAGTAAATGCACATGAGGGTAAAGCATGCGATACATTCAAGAGAACGACAGTAGAATAAAGAATAAAGATACAATCAGATCCAAACAATACCAAAAAGCAATAGGTTACAACACTAAAGCAGAAAGTAAGCAATATTAGAAAGAACCCTTAAATCCGCATAAGAAGGTGAGAAAACCATCAACGGAGCTCATCCCAAGTCGAGCAAGAAAGTTGAAGAGAGGATCCTCAAGCTGTAGAGGACAATTTCAAGCTCGTTAATGTCAGCATGGAGGTCAAATGGAGAAGATGAGCGATGGAATAGGGAAAGGAAAAGCGGAAGAAACTTACAATCCTCACCACGGCAGTGTTACAAGCTCCAGAGCTCAGAGGAGAAGATAAAGAGGAGAACATCGCAGATCTGTTGATTTTTAGGGATTAGAACTTATTTGGAAACCTTTAGTTTCCCCTTTTGTTTTTTATTTTAGTAGAATGTAGGATGTGTTTTTTATTTTGGGTTTGGGCCAGTTGGCCCGGACCTATGTGTTAGATGTAATGTTATTTCAGCATCTTATTAATAAAAGGCCCAACAAGCCACCAATTTTTTTTAAAAAGTCATTGTTCAGATCGTGGTGAGCTCCCAGCGTTTGGAGATCCTTACTGCCTTCCATCTTTACATACTGTCTGTGTTTTTGTATTTTGGTAGACAGTACTATATTGTATAGCTTTATTCCGTACTTTAGATACTCTTGTACCAGTGACACCAGGTCCCGAGTTTGCTTCTTGTATATATTTCATCTTTCACGGTCTCTTTAGGGCCATTTTTGTATATTTTATACGATTGGTATATATCTATACTATTGACCTCTATCTTATTATGTCTTCTTTTCTGCTTCCCTTTATTTAAATGCTTAGTTGTATTATCATATTCTTGGGTTGGCTTGCTGATGTGACGCTAATTTACGCCACTTTCGACTCCTTTTTACTAAGAACAATCGTACGTTTTCAAGCAACCATTGTTGTTTTTGATGTTTTTATGTTGTATTTGTAGGAAATGGAAGCAAACACGAAAACGGAAGAAAATACGAGAAAAACGAAGTTCTGCCTAAGAGTGACGGCCTGAGTGACGGGCCGTCACACATGTGACGGTCCGTCACTGGGACCGTCACACCAAGGCAGACCTCCAGGTTGAACCACTGCCTAGCAGTGACGGTCCAGGCTGACGGTTGATGTGACGCTAATTTACGCCACTTTCGACTCCTTTTTACTAAGAACAATCGTACGTTTTCAAGCAACCATTGTTGTTTTTGATGTTTTTATGTTGTATTTGTAGGAAATGGAAGCAACGGAAGAAAATTACGAGAAAAATGAAGTTCTGCCTAAGGGTGACGGTTTGAGTGACGGTCCGTCACATGTGTGACGGTCCGTCACATAGACCGTCGCGTGGAGGCAGCAAAGGAGGCGACACCACTGCCTAGCAGTGACGGTCCAGGCGACGGTCCGTCACTGCCTTGACGGTCCGTCAGCCTGACCGTCACGCTTAGGCAGTGACTCAGGCGGCGACCCGCGTTTTTGGGGATTCCTAGCCCGTTTTGGAATTGGTTTCTACTACTCCTATAAATACCCTATGTTAGGGTTATGTTAATGATTATTCTCCCATTAGTTTAAACACGTTTTTGGTTGGTTTTTGAGAACAACAACACGGTTCATTCTCTTGAATTCGTGTCTTGATTCGTTCGTGAGTTCTTGGTGTTCTTGTTCGTGGATATTGGAAGATTGATTATTTTCATTATATTGTAAGATTTTTCTTCCTTTTATGATGAATACAACTATTTTCTCTTATTTATCGAGCATGAGTAACTAAACTCCCGCAACTAGGGTTGTGGGAGCCATGGCAAACGTAGTAATATAGATTCCGGGTAGCATTGGGTTCGATATATGTATTGTCACGTTGTTAATCATACTTTATGTCACGTTTTCTAGTGGTTGCAAACATTAGAACATGCCTAGGTTAAATTTGCTTGAGTAAAGAGATTAAAACCGGGAAAAATTGATTAACGACAAGGATTCGAGACTACCAACTCTCGTCTTAAAGATTAATGTCGTAACTGGATTAGTCTACTTGATGTTAGGATTGAGAGCTAAAAAGCACATCTTTTTGAGATCGAAAGAAGATAAAAGGAAATTTGTTTATTTGGTCGAGAGACGTTTAGACGATACAATAGACGCAATCACATCGTGACACGCATATAGAAAGAACCCGGTTAAGCCTAGAATCGACATTGCTACAACGCCATGGTGAACACATCCCTAGTTCATCCTCTCATACTGATTTAAACTCCTACGTTTATTATTGTTTTGTTTACAATTTGATTACAAAACCCCCCTTTTTATTTATCGGAAATAATTGATCACTAGTCATCTACTTCACTAAAGTCTTAATCTTCACCATATTCTCTGTGGGATTCGACCCCAACCTTTGTTGGGTTCTTTACTTGACAACGATCGCTTACGCTTCATTAATTTGAGGTGTAGTTTGAGCGTTATCAAAAAGTGGCGCCGTTGCCGGGGAATACGGTTTTTGATTAAGTTTGGTGTTTATTTGACTTTTTGTTATAATTTCCTGCTTTACGTTTGTTTGTTGTTTTTGTTTTGACAGGGTACAAAGTTGTGCATGCATAATACCCGAAGTTCGGGGAAACAAATTATACCTTACGACCCCGAACTTGCTAGAACATTGAGGCAGAACATGGCCGCACAACTAGGGGCAGCAAGGCTCGCTGCTGAACTGCAGGCCCAACAAAACCTTAATGCTGGTGGTCTGCAGGACGATGGTGCACGGAATGATGATGAGCTTGATTTAGATGGAGCTGGCGCGACGGGCGCCATTATTGTCCCACCGCTACCGCCCGGAGCCAAGTTCAACATCACTAGCACGATGATACAGCTGTTGAACTTGAGAGGAGTGTTCCGCGGTGTTGCTGGCAACGATGCAAACCAGCACTTGATGAACTTCGGGGGCATATGCAAATCATTCGAGCTGCCAGGCGTGAGTCAGACAGCGATCAGGCTCAGGTTGTTTCCGTTGTCTCTGTCTGATGAGGCAGCATTGTGGTTGACAGAATTGGCCCCCGACTCTATCGCAACGTGGGGAGAGTTGAGAGAAGCTTTCCTAGAAAGGTTCTTTCCTCCCTCTCGGATGATACAGTTGAGGGATGAGATTAGTAACTTCAGGCAGCAACCACAGGAAGCACTGCACGAGACTTGGTTGCGATTTAAGAAGAAGCTGGCACAGTGCCCGAACCATCAATTGGCCGACAACGTCTTGATGCAGACATTCTATAGGGCATTAAATTCGGCTACAAAGCCGACGTTAGACAACGCAGCAGGTGGTGCATTCATGGGACTTTCTTTTGCTGAAGCCACAACTACGTTGGACAGGCTCACCAAGACCAACAGAGCCTGGCATACACGAGATTCAGAGGTTGCAGCTAGCACCTACACAGCTGGTATGTCAGCTGAGCAGCGTAGGAAAGAGGAGGAACGCGACCAAGACATGGCGCACCTGAAAACACAGTTAGATCTCCTGACAAAGCACTTGACGTCAGGAAGTATGGAGAAGGTACAGGTTGCCAGTTCCCAAGGTATAGAAACTGAGGACGTGAATTATGTGGGGGGTTTCCAGGCCGATGGCCAAGGAAACCAAGGTCGGAACTATCCAAACCACTATGAGAATGGTGGCTACAAAAATCGCGACCAAGGAAGCTGGAGGAACAACACCGATAGAGGTGGGTTGTATATACCACCTAGCAATCGGGACAAAGCAGGCAGCGAGGCTGAGACACCCAAACTTGAGAATATGATGGCGAAGATGCTGCTTAAGGTGGAATCGACTGACTCTGGGGTAAAGGCAATGCGGAATGAGTTATCATCATTGAGTCTGGTAGTGGAGTCACACTCAACCGCTATCAAGCAACTAGAGCAGCAAGTGGGTCAAATCTCGGCATCTCTAAACCCAAGGAAACCGGGTACTTTGCCGAGCGACACCACCCATCCGAAAAATGACGCAAGCTGCATGGCAATCACCACTAGAAGCGGAAAAATATTACCGGAATCACATCCGGTAATTCATGCACAAGGTGAGGCTGCAAAAGATGATCAGGCGGTAGAGGACGAGGACATTCCAAAGCCTGCGAATAAATGTAAGGAAGCTGAAAAGCTTCCAACGATGATGCCTCGACCACCACCTCCGTTCCCACAGCGTTTGAAAAAGAAAGCTGACGATGGCAAGTTCCTGAACTTCGTGACCATGTTGAAAGAAATTTCGATAAACATACCTTTGGTGGAAGCTCTAGAACAAATGCCCGGTTATGCCAAGTTCATGAAGGACTTGATTACAAAGAAGCGGACGGTAAGCTTTGAGCCGGAAGACAACCTCCATCACTGCAGCGCTATTTCCTCTAGATCATTAGTGGAAAAGAAAGGAGATCCAGGTGCGTTTACTGTTCCATGTACCATCGGGAAGCTCAACTTCGGAAGAGCTATGTGTGATCTTGGGGCTAGTATAAATTTGATGCCGCTAGCAGTGTATGACAAATTGGGTTTGGGACCTCCTAAACCAACGTCCATGAGAGTGATGATGGCTGATCGTTCGATAAAACGACCTGTTGGAGTATTGTCTGATGTGCTAGTGAAGATCGGTAAGCTTATCTTCCCTGCTGACTTTGTGATCCTGGATTGCGAAGTAGATTTTGAAGTTCCTATCATCTTGGGGCGACCATTGTTAGCTACGGCGAGAGTGTTGGTTGACATGGAGAAAAACGAGCTGACCTTCCGATTGAACAATGAATTGGTCAAGTTTGATGTAACCAAGCTGATGAAGCGACCAAGTGACATGAGAGTGGTCGCGGTCATGAATGCCATTGAGGAACCTCCTGCGGATGTGCACCTTGAGGAGAAGTGTTTGGTCGAGACTCTAGCTGTTGTAAAAAGTATGGCGCGAGAGCGTAGATATGTAGAGGCAGGCGGTGAAAGTAAATCGAGAAAACGAAAACACCGCAAGAGAATCTGCAAAGAAAGAGCGAAGAAGTTGTCGCGACTAGCGATGGAGCCCAAAGAGGAAGCTGGAACGCCACACTCCATTGAGTTCTCTTGTTTTGGAGACCCAGGCGGTCTCCAACATCATTCCAGATTCTGAGTCATATCGACTTCACAGGTATTCCTTTATTCTCACAGCTTTTAGTTTTCATATGTATGCATTGGGGACAATGCATGAGTCTAAGTTGAGGGTGTTGGGAAACCTGTGAGTCACCACCGAGGGTTTTTGTTGCCGATTTCTTTTCCCTACGGTGTGCTATCTAGTAGAACCGGCATGTTTAGGTTGTTGTTTTAAATTATGTTTAGGTTGTTGTTTTAAATTTTTTTAGTGTCTATAGCAAGCATGCGTTGTTCTTGTCTAAAAACGAGGCCCCTTGAAAAATTTTCTGGTTTTGAGCTTATGTTGAAACAATTGACTGTCTGGATCCTTGAATGTCATTGTGTGAATAGGATTAGAATGAGTATGCTTAAGCCGAGCGGTTGTTTGATAGTTGGTAGCGATATAGTTTCTTGGTGCTAAGAGTGTGTGAGATTAATTGTTATAAATTCTTACTCTGTGCATGCATCTAGAACTTGCCCTGTCTATTTTGTTAAGTTTGAAGTTGGTTGCTTAGGAAAGGATCGCAGGCCCTTTTTGATGCAGTCCACTTAGCCTATATGACCGTCCAAATACAAATAATCCCTTTTGATCCCTGTTTGAGCCATAATTGACCTTATTCTTTCAATAACCTGTCACCATTCCTGTTTAACTTTGAATCCCTATCTTGGCCCTGGTCCTTACTTGGACATCGTGCACCTTAACGTAGGCAATCAGTCTAAGTTGAGGGTGGCTACTATAGAGGTAAACCATGTTTTTGCCCTGGTCCTACCAATGGACATTGTGCACCTTGACGTAGGCAATCAGCCTAAGTTGAGGGTGGCTACTACAGTGGTAAAAGAGAAGAAAAAGAGGATGGAGAGGATTGTTGTTGAATAGAATGAAAATCCGGGTGTGCGCCTAAGAAAAGAAAAGAAAAATAAAGAAAGAGGAAAAAGATCGAAAAAGAAACGAAAAGAATTGTCAATAAAGAGGCCGCACCTGTATCTAGAATCAAGGAAATAAAAAGGTGACTAAGGATGGATAAAGTGAAGTTATGTGGTGATAAGATGTAAATGGTTCTAAGGAGGGCTTAGTCACTAACCCCTAAATGTATCCTACCTGCACCTGAAGCCTCATTACAAGCCAAAACAAGTCATGTAGTGATCTTGAGCGGCTTTCTGAAGAACTGAAATAGAATAGTAAGGGCAAGCCTATGGTATCGCATGTGCATTGTTTGAAATCGTTTGTGAGTGTGAGCGCTTACCTAGTCCCAAATCTTGTGTGTGGGATTTCTTTGTGGTGAGGGCACCAAGATGGCTATATTGTCTATTGATTGTTAGAATAGCTGCGGGTGTGTATGCATAATATTCTATCATATCGGAATGACATGTTTGGATCCTTGCAAGTTAGTGTTTCATACATACGTGTGCTATGAGGGAGCCTGATTTAATTGAATAAGTTTAGAATGACCATGAAGTGCTATAGACATGAGTTCGTGTTCTTAGTAGAGTCGTATTATTGTTTTATGTTATGTTGCTTGAGGACAAACGAACGTTTTAAGTTGAGGGTGTTGATGTGACGCTAATTTACGCCACTTTCGACTCCTTTTTACTAAGAACAATCGTACGTTTTCAAGCAACCATTGTTGTTTTTGATGTTTTCATGTTGTATTTGTAGGAAATGGAAGCAAACACGAAAACGGAAGAAAATACGAGAAAAACGAAGTTCTGCCTAAGAGTGACGGCCTGAGTGACGGGCCGTCACACATGTGACGGTCCGTCACTGGGACCGTCACACCAAGGCAGACCTCCAGGTTGAACCACTGCCTAGCAGTGACGGTCCAGGCTGACGGACCGTCAAGGCAGTGACGGACCGTCGCCTGGACCGTCACTGCTAGGCAGTGGTGCCGCCTGAGATTCTGCCTTGGTGTGACGGTCCCAGTGACGGACCGTCACATGTGTGACGGCCCGTCACTCAAGCCGTCACTCTTAGGCAGAACTTCGTTTTTCTCGTATTTTCTTCCGTTTTCGTGTTTGCTTCCATTTCCTACAAATACAACATAAAAACATCAAAAACAACAATGGTTGCTTGAAAACGTACGATTGTTCTTAGTAAAAAGGAGTCGAAAGTGGCGTAAATTAGCGTCACATCACTTGCTACTGGGTTTTTTTAGTAGGCGCCATCACGGCCCAATTTAGGATCGTGACAGTGCGAGATTCAATTCTATAAATATAAAATGAAAAATGTATTTCATCAGGTATTGAGTGGCATGGCACTTGTGGTTAGGTAAAATATGCTTAGCTAAATATAATAAGAATCAAATAAAAATTCATTAATAATCGAAGTACCAAAGTGCAATAATATAAATATATATATATATATATATATATATATATATATATATATATATATAAAGCAACTAATCCATGTGAGTGATTTTTTTTAAAAAAAAGATATTAATGAGGAGGATTTTTTGAGAAAATACATTTAGAAGTATTTTTTAAAAGATTGATCAAATATTTTGCATCTTAAGAGTGTTTTTCAAAATGATTAGTGTTGCACTCTATTTTTATCAAGGTTAGATAAATCACAACTTATTGACTCTAAAAGAATTTAATTATTGTACAGAATTGTCACCTAATTTTTTAAGGAAAATAAGAAAACATGTTTGATTATTAATATGTATGACTCACAGTTAGTCCGTGTAAACCAGTTTAGATCATAGGTAAGGGTTAAAATTATTTTGAAGGGAAAAAATTAAGCATCTTTTAAAATCCACAAAATGTGATACCCGGCTAGACTTAGTTTTTTCAAAAGAGGGAGGAGGTGAAAATCATTTTTGAAAAGAATAAATATGTACATTAAAAAATATGTATAAAAAAATAGTTTAAAATATGTGCGTAAAATGTATGACAACATATATGGGAGTAAATAAAGAAGAGAATGTGAATTTAGTATGTATGAAAGAGTATAAAAACTTATATATAAGAAAATATATAAAGGAGTGTAAAAGAATATATATTATTAATATGAAAAGTATAAATATGTGTTAATATAAAAAAATAGATACTACCACAAAATATATATGTGTAGAAAACTTATATCCAAGTACAAATAATGTAAAGAAAATATATATTGAATAATGTAAAAGATGTGTAAAAAATATGTATAATGTAAAGAACATGTATTTAACAAAAAAGATTTAATAGCGGTTAATTAACTCGTATTTTATGTAAAAAACTAGTTTCACTTTTGTAAGAAAAATGGATTTAGTAATAAGAAAATGATATTTAACAAAAGAATATGTAAGGAATCATTTATAAAGATGAAAAAATAATTAGAAGAAAGATTTATTTTGAAAGAAAAAACGTCCTAATATTTGCATAAAATGTGAATTAATTAACTAAATATCTAAGTTAAATTAATTTATTTGTTGAAAGTATTTACGACTTAAATTTTACCTAAGCGCGTAATAACGAATAAGAAAGTGAAGAAACACTCCCACCCGACGCCCCAAAAGTAAAGTTTTTCACTATACTTTATCTTTTGTACAATTGCAAAAACATAAATACAAGCAATGAATTTAGGGAGATCTTCAAATTCCTTTTAATTATCGTCTTCGGGAAGTATCTTCGCATACCTATATAAACACTTAGTAAAAATGTCAACAATAAATAAATATTTATCAAAATAAATTAAAGAAATATGTATATGTATGTATATATAAAAAATAGAATTTTATTATTGTGTGGGCTCAAATATGTAATTGTACTAAGTTTTAGATACGCCATAGTTCCAAAGCATCAGTCGACCGTTCGAGATTACCTTGCCAAGATAAGAATCGTAAAACTTTTTATTTCGTCCTTATAATATTAAGATTTTCTCATCTCCGAAAATTTAATTTTTCTTCGCTACGTATGTATATATGTATACGTCCTTTTTATTGTGGAGGCCTCAAAATCGACGAGAATTTTTTCATTGGCCAATTTATTTTTGTTATGTACGTATGTGAGACTTTAATTATTTTTGCAACTCACAAAGTAAGCTTCCATCTTTTATTACAGAGAGGCCTCAAAAATCGACCGAAAGATTTTTTCATTGGCCATTTTTATGTAGTATTTATTCATTATCAGTGTAATATCAAAAGCAGTAAAGGGAGCAAAATCATCAAAATCAACCCCCAAAAATACGGTCAGCAGTGAAACTGTAATGACCCTCCGGGTCATTTCATGTTTTTCGTTCTTTTCTGCGTTTCGAGCTTTCTCTCAGCGGCTAGAGGTCATTTATGATTTGTCGGGACTGACGGTTCGGTGCCCGGGCCGTTCGTTAGGTCATAATGACTATTTCTCTGTTTTAGAACTTGAACTTAGAAAATCTTTGACTTTGGTCAACTTTCCTTGTAAATATGCTCAGAATCAAATTTTGACAGTTCCGTTGGCTCCGGAACGAATATTTTGGTCAAGTAGGACCATTGGTCTGGGTCTGAGTGCTTTCGGTTTGGTTTTATGTTGCTTTCTGTGTTTTCAAGCTAGTTTAGCTGGTAGGGTTGAATTTGGTCAACATTCGGAGAAGACGGCCTCGAATGGAAATTCCGTCTGTGCTATTAGCTCCAGAATATCGACTTTGGGCTAGGGGAACTTTTGGTTCGGGATCCCGGGGTTTTCGGACTTGTTTTGGGTATTGAGTTTCGAGTTAGTTTTGGGCATGGTGCACACTTTTCCTTAAAACGATCTCCGATGGTAAATTTGTTGATTCCATTGAGTCCGGAATGTCGTTTTCACTCAAATAGCTCTATTGGTTTGTGAGTATCGGGTTCCAGTTGTGCCCGAAATACCCCATTGAAATTTTGGCATTTGCTGGTTGCTGGAGTGGCGCCAGGGC
Organism: Jaltomata sinuosa; assembly: GCA_003996215.1. Classification (NCBI taxonomy): domain Eukaryota; kingdom Viridiplantae; phylum Streptophyta; class Magnoliopsida; order Solanales; family Solanaceae; genus Jaltomata; species Jaltomata sinuosa. Next base: position 76,030 of record QJPP01007004.1, on the reverse strand, counting down.
GCCGCCTGGGCTGCCCCTGCGCCTCAGGGCCCATGGCCAGCGCCACTGCGCCTATGCACCAGCGCCTATGGGCCGCCCCTGCGCCACAGCTTGCCACCTTAAAAGGCTGTTGGCAGCCTAAATTTTCAGCTTTTCACCTCATCTTCAAATTTCGATTTCTCCTCCATTTTAGCTCCGAATTGCTCCAAATTTTCACCAGCTCTCTCTCATAACTTGGAGGAATATTAATTGCTGATCCGGGTGTGTTCTTAACCTCTTGAAAAGGGTAAATTCTCGGGTTAATTTCCATTGTTTTTCATAAATTTCTCTTCTTTAATTTCTTGATTGTGGGGTTGTTTTAGCCCCCATTATTGGTCAGATTCCGCTCAAATTTTGAGCATGTACTCTTGGTGAGGTTGGGAACCTCTTGGTGATTTTTGTTTCTGGTTTTGGATTGCGAGGCCCACGGACCCACTTGTGACCCGGATTTCTACCCGGCTAAATTATTAGCAATATGGGTACCGTTAGCTTCGTATTGACGTGTAGAACATTGTTATGATAGTGTGGCTACTTGCGAATACTTCTCGGGGGAGATAGGCTCCGGTCTTGTGGATTGGGTTGTGCGCGCGTGCTCGGCTTTTCCGGTAGGTTATGGTTTACTATTTTCTAGACTCCGCTCGTATGAGGTATGAATGTAATAACTTGTTAATGGTTGGTGGGATCTTGTGGTTTGGACACAGTTATGAGTAGGCTTATCGATCCTTATAGGTGATTTAGGTGCTCTAAAGTAAGATTTTGACTAGCTATCCTTAGTATAGGTTGTAGCTTTCCGTAAGATTTGGCGTAGGTGGTGTAATATCCTTGGGATTTGGGTCAGATGCCTTAGTTTAGTTTAGACTGCTTGTGGTTGGGATTATGATATTAGGGAGCCTTAGCCTAGAATTAGATAAAGGTTCGGGATATAGTAGATTTTATCTTTGCATTGTTATGATTATTATTATTATTCTTGCTGGTTTGGTGTTCTATTTATCATGTAATAGTGGGCCCGAGGCCGCAGAGATGGGACTGGCAGGAGCCAGGTCAGTATGGTTATGCTTTGCTTAAGTTTCTATTTGTCGTACACTTTATGCTTAGTTCTGGATAGTTGACTTCCTCAGGCGTGTCCCTTGGGGGTTGGTAGATAGTGTAGTGTTCCCTTTTAGTATTTGTGTCAGAATAGTCGGCCTTAGCATCCGATGGCTATAGTTCATGGTAGGGTAGTTTCTTACTTGATTTCCTGGTTGTTCTTATCGTGTTATATTCTTATGATGGGCTTTGGTATGCAGATTTGTGGGCCTTAGGCCATGGTGTTGGGCTGACTGTAGTCCAGGTTAGTACGATATTATTTTGAAGTGTCTAATGCCCTATCTTGGTTTAGCTGCGTGCGTATTATGCATACATACATACATTTGAATTGATTCGTGTTCATCTTTTTTTCACATATGATTGGGTTATGGTATGGATTGATGGAAATTGAACGGTACAAAATTACGGGAATCGATTGGCATGGTGGTTTAATAAGAAACTCTTCTTTTAACAAATGGTTTTCAAACTAAGGAAAGATTTTACTGATTTAAGCTAATTTCTAACGTTTGAAACTCAAAATACTCCCCTTTTTAAATAAATGGAGCTCCAGGGAGAGCGTCCCACTTTTACCACTATTTTTGGTTAATAAAGAGGGAAAATGGTTTCTTTTACTATAAACTTGCGCTAGTAAGGAGAAATTATTCATCACTGTTTTACTGACTTCGGGATGGGACTATACTTCTATTTTGTGCACTTGGATTGAGAGACGATGTGAACCTTGCTTTCCATTGGTTATGGGATTATATTGATAAGCTTCGACGGCCCCTTTGTATATATACGGGTTTTACTTGTGGAAATTATTATATTGGTAAGCTCCGATGGCCCATGAGAATACTCTGGGTTTTCTTGATTATACGTGGATTTTGTGGCATTGATTGTTATATTGATAAGCTACGGCGGCCTGAACGAACATTCAAGGTATTATGGTACGGTATTGGTTGGTAAGCTCTGGCGGCTCGTGAGGTGACTCAGGGTTCTCATTCATTATTGCATTGGCCATATTTCATTTCATTTCATTTCATTTCATCTATTCCATATCGCATTTTCATGGTATTCCCTGTGTATCTTTACTATCAGAATCTATGTGTAGTTGGTTGTCTTTACTATCAGAATTTCATATCGCATTTCATCTATTCCATATCGCATTTTCATGGTATTCCCTGTGTATCTTTACTAGCAGAATCTATGTGTAGTTGGCTGTCTTTATCGGGTGTATATTTTGGACTCAGGAAGTCCGAATTGGTTGTTGCTGGTCTATTGTTTATGCTTTTCATATTGTGGCAGTATTTTTCCCCTTTTTATTTAAGTTTGACCATTATATTTCCTTCCGACTCATTTTTCTTACCCTTGGATTATATTCGCTTTTTGTTATATTTATATCTTGTTTGAGCTCAGTCGGCCGATGATGCCTATTGGGTACTGCGTATTTTGGTACTCATACTACACTTCTGCATCTTTTTGTTGATGCAGATCCTAGTACGAGTTATCGCCGTTGATTGTAGTCCTCGTGCAGAGTTGCTGACTGGAGACATTGGGTGAGCTCTTGGCTATTGGAGTTGATCTATCTCCCTCTACTTTTGGGCTAGTCTCCTACTGTACCTTCAGATATTGTCCGTATTTTGTTGTATCTATCTAAAACATCTAAGTTGTAGTAGCACTTGTACCGACTGACACCAGGTCTTGGGGGATTCTTATGTATTTTATTCTCTTCCCTCCCTTTTTACTTATATTGGTTTATCGTATCTTCCGCTGTTATTGTTGTTTTTTCTGCTTTTGGGTTCTTCCTTGAGTTAGCCCATTAATTTCAGTTTGGAGCTAAGGGTTGGCTTACCTACTGGTGGGTTATAGTAGGTGCCATCACGACTTGAGTTTTCAGGTCGTGACAAAAACAACTCAAGACAAAAGCAAGATTGCCGAAAAATCCAAACAGGGGCACAGAAGAAAACCAAAGTGGTGTACAAGAAGCTTGACAACGGCAAACAAAAAAATCAATTGCAAAAATTAATTAATAACAGTGAGCATAAAGTAGCCATTGACAAAGCAAAATCAAGGTTGCCGAAGTTTCAAAATTAAACTCCGGTCAAGCAAAAAAACATCACAAAAATGTAATCGTCCAGATCTAGAAATGGCGACATGGTTACCGACATTGCTTCCATGGCATTGCCGAAGCAATGCCTTGAAGGATGAAAATCTAGTCTCTTTTTAGTGTGACAAATCTCTCCATTAATGGAGGAATGAAGTAGAGCAGTGGGGAGAAGGGGGAGGGAAAGAAAGAGCAGAGAGGGGCACGTGCCGTGGTGGTGTTGTCCAGAGCTTCGAGCTCACCGGAGCGGGCAGTGGTCGCCATAAAACTTGAGAGATTTGAGCTCTTTTGAGAAGAAAAATGAGGAGGAGAGAACAAAGTGACCCACTAAACTAAAGAATTTGTAACTTTTTTTTTGTATGTGTGAACGTGTGTGTGTTTTTTCTGTGGAAATTAAGATAAAAAAATTAGCAAAACTCCTCCCACTCTTTTATAATACAAAACCAATCTCCCTTTTGTCCAAAAGATAAAAAGTTTGACCCCTTTATCCCTTAGTTATTATTTAATGGGTCTTCCATCCTATTAACTAATGTATAAAGCTTATTAACCAATGGATATAGGCCGCACCTAATCATGTCAAATGTCACCTTTTAAAAAGGTGATGAGACATTGACTTGATTGATTTATTGTGCTGTGTTAAAGATTAATTCCTCTGGCTTTTTTATGTTTGCGAATTGTAAATAAATAAATAAATAATATACAAAAAATATGAGCGTTGATATGTAATTAAAAAAATATAATAATAAAAAATGTATTGACTTGAAAAAATTTAATATGTTGTAATCTATTTAAAATTGTAGTATTTGTGTGATGTATATATGCAGATGATTTGTAATATATTTGCGATTATTATAATGATAATAAATTGATAAAAATCTAAATATTTTATGAAATTGAGGATAATTATCAATAAATTGTAAAAATTAAAAAGTATGATAATAAATTTATAAAAATCCTAATATTTACGAAATTAAGGATAATTATCAATAAATTATCGAAAGTAAAAATGTGACAATAAATTGATAAAACTCCTAAAATAAGGATAATTATCAATGAATTGTAGAAAAGTAAAAATGTGATAATAATTTGATAAAACTCCTGACATAAGGATGATTATCAATAAATTATTAAACATAAAAAATGTGTAGAATATTGTATTTTGTGCTATTTAACGATCAAGAGGCCCGAAGACGTTAATTTTAAGCACATAGAGCCTTAAAATTGGGTGTCAATAGGTTTCCCCTTTTGGATTGAAGATGATGTAGAAGTCTTCGGGTGAAAACATTAACGTGTAGCCAATTTTTCTTAACAAAAATATGGCCGAACTCTGATTTAGAGTTTCTACATACCTCAAGTTGCATGAGGATCAGGTAAGTTGTAGTTTAAAAGTTGAGGCGAATTGCCTATTGTTCTATTATTTTGGGTGGACGACCCTTGTGTCCTATTATTCTGGGCGGACGATCCTATGAAAATGATTCAGAGAAAAAGACTGTACATGAATGGAAGTATTCGCATAATCCAAAATCTCTTTCAAATTGCCCCAGTGTTGAGCTGTAAGACGTTAGGGATGCAAAATTGTGTACTTCCTTAGGAAAAGAATGATTATATTGTGATAATGACCGAACTCTTTATAGAGCTTCCAACATATCTTGAGTGTCATGAGAATCAGGTGCATGTAGTTCAAAAATGTGGGGGTGTTTAAGAAGGAATGAATAGTTGTTGATTTTGAAATTATCCTAGTGTTGAATTATGATGACACTAGATATTTGAGAGAAATTGTTGGTCGTTGGAGTCTTGATTACCTACATATCCTATGTTGGTGTGATGTAGGTAGAGCGGTGCTTGAGAATGTGAGTTATGATAGCTCGAATGACGCTTTCGGATTTGACATGTAAAATATAAAAGCACATATTATTAAGATGGTAAAAAGACAAAAAAATAGACCATATGACCAAACTGTCTCTTGATGTTGACATCTTCGAAGTCGGATGGAATGTGGACTCCAATTCGTCTTCTGGAGCTTGAGGATGATATATCAGGATTGTGTGCCGGGAGTTGATGCAAAATGCCACCGAATTGTCTTTGGGGCTTGATGAGGATTTCTCCGAGTTGTATACTGGGACTTAATGCAATCTTCGATTATTGATGAAGTGGTAATGGAATGGAGTGGAGTCTCAACTTATTTTTTGAGACTTTGATGCAAACTCTGATTTGTTTCTCAGAGCCTTGGAATCAAAATAGGATCCTGGGTTGTATGCCAGGACCCTGATGCAAAACTTTGGGTTGTGTGCCAAAACCTTGAAATGAAATGGAATCTTAGATTATGTGCTAAGATCCTGATGCATATTCTGATTTGTGTGCCGGAGCTTTGAATGAATACCCACATTTGAAGGTGGGTGCATATAAAATAGAACTAAAAGTACCCATATTTGAAGGTGGGTGCCTGTAAGATGTACTTGAAAATGTAAGATACCCATATTAGAAGGTGGGTACCTATTAAATAGACATAAAAATGTAAAATACTCGTATTAGAAGGTAGGCACCTGTAAAATATACTTAAAATGTGAAATACCCATATTCGAAGGTGGAAACCTATAAAATGTACTTGAAAGTAAGATACCCATATTAGAAGGTAGGCACCTGTAAAATATACTGAAATGTAAAATACCCATATTTGAAGGCGAGTGCTTGTAAAATATACTTGAATGTAAAATACCCATATTAGAAGGTGGGCGCCTATAAAATATACTTAAAATATAAAATACCTGCATTAGAAGGTGAGAGCATGTAAAATATACTTGAATGTAGAATATCCAAATTAGAAGGTGGGTGCATTGACAAAGAAGTAAAATATCCGTATTTTAAGGTGGGTGCCTTGATTGAAAAGTAAAATGTCTGTATTTGGAGGTGGGCGCCTTGACAAAAAAGTAAAATGCTCGTATTTGGAGGTGGGCTCCTGAAAAAAGAAAAAAAAAGTGCTTTGTATTTTTTTAGGTGTTTTTTTTTGTAAGAAATGTTGAAAAATGAAGAAGACAGGATCGCATCTTGCCTTCAGTTGGTACCAATAATTAGTTTTGTGCATAAGAATTCCACCATCTTTACCCAGATAACTGAGATCAACTTCAGGTGATTCCTATAGTTTCAAGTGGTACCTCAGACATACCTAAGTATCGACAAGATTTGTTCATCTTGCTTCAAACAACGGTTTTGACCTATATCTATCCTCATGTTTCAAGTGCCCTCACCACAAAAAAGGTCCTAATTGTCACACATTTGAGTATTTTGATTTAGAACATTTAGAGAAGTACATGATAACTCTCAAATCGTGTTCTCCAAGTAGGAGGTCACGATGATCGTCAGAGCAAAATAAAATTTATAATTCCCAATGAGTGTCAGGGTCGTACCTGTCATGCCCCGAAACTACCCCCTGGGTGCAACACCATGCTTAGTATCATAACTGACCCTAAGCTAACCCATGGCATGGCACATCTATACAAATTCAGGTTAAGACATGCACTGTGCGAAAGCTAAAATAGTTTTAATATATGAAAGCGGGAAGAACCCAAGAATCTGAATATATAAAGTATATAAAAACATAGTGTTGACTGAAAACCACACTAACGACTGCTAAATCTAGTCTATGTATGAAAGCCTTCTAACTGAATAGGAGTTGCTGGGACATGCCCCCAGCTAACTCTAATAAATCTGAGACTGTAAATAGATGCGGAAGGTATAAGCATGTCTATCATCCTCGAACTACTGAGGACTCACCAACTGAGCTGGTGGATATGGACTGGAAGTCAAACTAAACGCGGTCTGGATGCTGAGTGCCTGAACCTATATCATAAAATGATGTAGAGCAAAAGTATGCGTCAGTACGTTGAATGTACTGAGCATGCCGGATATGTACAAAGCTGGATAATATAGAACTGAATATGAAAATAAATATACTGCAACATAACTGAAAGCTGAACTGAATGCAATGACCAAGTATAAATCACGAAATAACATGCTAAACTGAATACTGAACATATATACTGGATACACGGTCAATGCACATGAATATGACTGTGGGAGACACTACTAACTGACATACTCTAAGTTAAGCTAACTATGGGGCCAACCTGTAACCTTGGATGGAAGGGTGTTCATACCTTGCCAAGAATATGAACAAGTCTGACGTGGATCCACTGCTGATATCCACAAGGGACAAGGAGTTACAGCCTAGTCTGACAGCTGACTCCTCTAAACCTATGGTGGCACCATAGTTCTGGGACTTGGGGACTGTTACTAAAGGTCTTAGCCTAAACTGATAGCTAAGCCTTCATCCCCTCGTCCGCTCGGTACTAAGTCTACTCCCACTGAATGTAAGTAATAATGTACTGAAATAAAGGATAGCTCAAATACTGATAAATGACTGAGAATGAAACATACACAGGCTGAAGGGTACAACATTCAATCTCTGAAGCATAAACATATAACTGATCTGCCTAGCAAGCTAAATTCATGAGAATATTGGAATTTGCTACAAGTTAGGGTTTCTGAGCATTATTCATGAAACTGTACTAATTCTCCAAGAAATATATAATTAATACCATAAAAGCTGTAAGAATTGAATTACAATAACACCCTAAGATTTAAGAACCCTAGGTCTGAAACATTCATGGAGAAAACTGAAGGCTGACTAGAATCTAGGGACCTAATGGGTGAAAGGAACCCGCTAGTGAAATCCCACATACCTGGTGAAAAAATCCACGGAGAAATCCTTGGATTTTTGGGGCTGAACTTGATGAATACCTCTGCTTGTTCTTGGAGGAAAACTGTCGCCTCTTTTTCTTATTTTCTTTCTAAGTTTAAAGAATTTAGGGGAGTGAATGTTTTAGGTAGTTTTAGGCTACTTAATTAGGCTTAAATGACATAAAACTATGTAGCTTAGGCCTTAAAAGAGAAAGGAAAAGTCTGGAATACCCTTGGGAAAGTTAAAAGAATTTCTGCAGAAAATGCGACTCAGGGATCACAACTCCAGATAACGGACCGTACTCCTGGACGGCGGACCGTCAACCTGAGTCATGGTCCTGCCTAAGAGTTTTAGGGCTTTCTAGTCTCAGGAACTACAACTCAACAGGATGGACCATTCTTCTGAACGACAGTTCATCATGTGACTCTTGGTTCCTGGGATTTGACTTAGCCTGGGTATTTCCATGAGTCAAAGGACGGACCGTTCTTCTGAAGTACGGTCTGTAAACCAACTTGTGGTTTCTGGGACTAGAACTGGGGGTCCTGTGATTCAGGGAAACCATGTGTGACATGTCGAGCCGTGGTTCTAAACTACGATTCGTGTTCCTAACCGTAGTCCCTGGGACATGTACTTGAGAGTTACTGGAACTTGAACTACTGTTCAAAATGATGGTCCGTAGTTCCAAACTACGGTCCGTACTCTTGAACCGTGGTTCCTGGAAACTTGAATTTTCTGAAATTTTTATTCTCTACTGGTTTTCTAAGCTTAGTCTGGACTAGGAAGTTCTGGGGTGTTACAATATCTCCTTCTTGGGATCATTCATCCTCGAATGAAGACTGAATAAGCTGTCTTTGGAGGGGAAGAGTTGCAATCCCTATCAACAGAGTACTAGAAACTGATATCTAACTGAACTGAGTTCCATAAACGTACAAGTATGCTGCAATGCAAGGGTAAGTGATGGAACAAGGTGCTGCGACTGAATTTCACAAGAGTAGACTGAGAGACTAGAGAGGAACTATTTAACTCAAGATGAAACTGAATCAGAGGGAAAGAGGTGAGGGTAATTGGACATCATGGCTGCTTCTGCTTCCCAAGTAGCTCCCTCTACGGATTGATTCCTCCACAAAACTTTAACTGAAGCGACTTCTTTATTTCTCAATCTACAAACCTGACGGTCAAGAATCTCGACTGGAACCTCCTCATAGGTGAGGCTATCCTTCACAGCCACACTCTCCAAAGGTACAATCAAAGTCGGATCCCCCACACACTCTTTCAACAAGGAAATATGAAAGACTGGATGAACTGCTTCTAGTTCTGATGGCAACTCTAACTCCTAAGGCACATTACCCACCCTTTTTAGGATTGTGTAAGGACCTACATACCTGGGACTGAGCTTTCCTTTCCTGCCAAATCTCATTGCACCTTTCATGGGTGACACTTTCAGGAAAACCCAATCGTCAATTTCAAACTCTAAGTCTCTTCTCCTAACATCTGCATAGGACTTCTGACGACTTTGAGATGTCTTTAGTCTATATATGATGAGCTGAACTTTATCCATAGCCTAATGTACCGAATCTGGTCCAATCAAAGCTGATTCACCTACTTCGAACCAACCAACATGTGACCTACATCTATGCCCATAGAGGGCCTCATATGGGGCCATCTGAATGCTGGAATGGGAGCTGTTATTGTAGGCGAACTCTATGAGAGGTAGGTGATCATTCCAACTACCTTTGACATCGATCACGCAAGCCCTCAACATATCCTCTAAGGTCTGAATGGTATGTTTTGCCTGACCATCCATCTGCGGATAAAATGTTGTACTGAGATTCACTTAAGTACCAAGACCTTTCTGGAAAGATCTCCAGAAATGAGATGTAAACTGAGGACCTCTATCTGAGATGATAGACAAGGGAACCCCATGCAACCTGACTATCTCGCTGATGTAGAGTCTTGCATAATCCTCTGCTGAATCTGTAGTCTTGACTGCCAAAACGTGAGTTAACTTAGTGACCCTGTCCACTATCACCCAAATGGAGTCATGCTGTCTGCGAGTACAAGGTAAACCCGTAATAAAATCCATGTTAACCACTTACCACTTCCAAGTAGGAATGTTAATTTCCTGAGTCACACCTCCTGGTTTCTGATGTTCCACCTTAACCTGTTGACAGTTGGGACACTTAGCCATAAAATCTGTGATGTCCCTCTTCATGCCAGTCCACCAATAGACTTCCCGTAGATCATGGTACATCTTAGTGGCACCTGGATGAAAGGAATATTTTGAAATATGGGCTTCAGAAAGGATCTGCTGCCTCAACTCACCCACCTTAGGAACACATAAGCGACCCTGATAATGTACACCATCTCCTCCTTGGGAGAAAACCTCAACTCTCTACTGATGAACTGCATCCTTCAGCTGAAGTAATATGGGATCACTATCCTGTTTCTCCTTAACCTCCGCTACCAATGAAGATTCTAAGCCATTCTGAACTATCACACCACCATCTGACGTGTCAATAAGGCATACCCCTAAGCGAGCGAGTTGGTGAACATCTCTGGATAATTCTCTCTTCTCTTCCTCAACCTGAGATACACTACCCATAGACTGTCTGCTGAGAGCATCAGCTACTACATTGGCCTTACCCGGATGGTAGAGCACATTCATGTCATAATCCTTGAGGAACTCAAGCCACCTCCTCTGGCAAAGATTCAACTCTTTCTGGGTGAACACATACTGGAGGCTCTTATGATCTGTGAACACATCAACATGAACACCATACAAATAGTGTCTCCAAATATTTAGGGCTAACACAACCGTTGCAAGCTCGAGGTCATGAGTTGGGTAGTTCTTCTTATGGACCTTAAGCTTCCTGGAAGCATAAGCTATGACCTTACCCTGTTGCATCAAAACACAACCCAGGCCGACTCTGGACGCATCGAAATAAACCACATAACCATCTGAACCCTCTGATAGAGTCAAGACAAGTGCTGTAGTCAACCTGGTCTTCAGTTCTAAGAAACTCTTCCCATACTCATCTGACCACTGAAACTTGACCTTTTTCTGGGTCAACTTCATCAATGGGGCAGCTATGGATAAAAATCCTTCAACAAATCTCCGGTAGTAACCGACCAAACCCAAGAAACTCGTGATATTGGTCAAAGAGGTGGGTTTGGGTTAGTGCTTTACTGCCTCAATTTTCTGGGAATCAACACGGATCCCTTCTCTGGATACCACATGACTAAGGAAAGCAAACGATTGTAACCAGAATTCACACTTGCTGAACTTAACGAATAGTTGGCGATCTTTGAGAATTTGCATAACAACCCTCAGATGAGTCGCATGCTCCTCCTCATTCCGAGAGCAAACAAGGATATCATCTATGAAAACAATGACAAACAAGTCCAAATACTATTTGAACACCCTGTTCATTAAGTCCATGAAAGCTACAAGAGCATTGGTTAGTTCAAAAGACTTAACAACAAATTCGTAGTGACCATATCGAGTCCTGCAGGCTGTCTTCGGGATGTCAGTATCTCTGACTCTGAGCTGATGATAGACGGATCTGAGGTCTATCTTAGAGAAATAACTAGCGCCCTGAAGCTGGTCGAACAAGTCATCAATCCTGGGGATGGGGTATTTGTTCTTGATTGTGACTTTGTTCAACTGATGGTAGTCGATGCACATCCTGAGAGAACCATCTTTCTTATGCACGAACAACACTGGAGCACCCCATAGAGAGATGTTGGGTCTGATGAAGCCCTTACCTAAAAGGTCTTTCAGCTGTTCTTTCAATTCCTTAAGCTCAGCTAGAGCCATTCTGTAAAGAGGAATCGAAATAGGCCGGGTATTTGGAAGGAGATCTATTCCGAAGTCGATTTCCCTTTCGGGAGAAACTCTGGGAAGATCTTCTTGGAAAACTTCTGGAAACTTATTTACTACTGGACTAACTCAAGAGTTGGGGTATCAGAGTTTGAATCGTTAACCCGCAGAAGATGATAGATATATACCTTGGAAATCATCTTTCTGGCCTTAAGGTAGGAGATGAAATGACCTATAGGCACTGAGTTGCTACCCTTCCACTCTAGGACTGGCTCGTTAGGAAACTTAAACCGAACGATTGTAGTTCTACAATCGACTGAGGCATAATAGGAATGTAACCAATCCATGCCTAGAATGATATCAAAGTCTACCATTTCTAACTCTACAAGATCTGTTGAGGTGACTTTCTGGGAAACTGTGACTGGGTAATTTTTGTATACCCATCTAGCTATAACTGGGTCACCAACTGGAGTAGAGACTGAGAAGGGTTCTAGGAGAGTTTCTGGACTGACACCAAAATTTACTGCTATATATGGAGTTATAAAGGAAAGCATAGCCCCCGGGTCTAACAATGCATAAACATCAGTATTAAATACTTGCAACATACCCGTGACTACATCAGGAGAATCCTCCTGGTCCTGTCGAGCCTGAAGAGCATATAACCTATTCTGGCGCTAACCACCACCTCTTCTAGATGAGGCACCCTGCTGAGTGGGGCAACCTGCTGGAGCTGCTGTAGAACTAGTCTGAGCCTGTGGGCGAATATCTTTACCCTTCTGAGAAGCTGTGGGATAATCCCTCATCATATGGCCTGGCTTACCACACCCAAAGCAATTTCCGCTGCCTGCCATGCACTCACCCTGGTGGTTCCTACCACACTTCTTAGATACAGGATTAGTACACCCACTAGTAACCGTACCTTGGGAATTGGAGCCATATTCTCTATCCCACCTATAATTCTTGAACTTAGGCACTGGGGCACTGGAAGTAGATGGAGCTCGAGCTGAATCCTTCGGGCGATATTGAGAGAAGTTGCCACCCTCTGACCTCTGCTGAAAGTGGCTGTAATCACCTGTCCTAGCCCTCTTAGTATCACCTCCCCTTTCTTTGATCTTTTCCTTCTCAATTTGCCGAGCATAAGTAACCAGCTTGGATAAATCCATTTCCTTAATGAGCATCACGGTCTTGCATTCCTTGACTACATCATCAGACACACCGGGCATGAACTTTCTTATACGAGCTCTAGAGTCAGCTACTATTGCCGAGGCATACTTGGATAGCTGAGTGAACTTCAGAGCATAGTCCTTTACGCTCTTGTCATTCTGCTTCAGGTTGATGAACTCCTGAACCTTGGATTCCCTGATCTCTAGTAGGAATAACCGGTCCAGAAAAGAAGTCTTGAAAAGATCCCAAGTCACTGGTCCTGCATTGGCACAACGAGATTCCTTCCACTGCTGGTACCAAGTATAAGCCACCCCTTTCAGCTGATAGGAAGCCAAGTCTGCACTTTCACTGGAGTGACACCCATAATGCTTGTCACTTTCTGAATATCCTCTAAAAAATCTTGGGGATCCTCTTCTGACTTGGACCCATGAAACTCTGGAGGATTCATCCGAGTGAAGTCCCGGATTCTGGCTGCAGCAGCATTAACCTGAGGTGGAGCTGGCGCCGCAGCCTGCTGATTGACCTGGGCAGTCATGGCCTGAGCAAGTACTTGAAAATCAACCCTGACTTCTACATGCATAACCTGTTCGTTCAATGGGTCTGCTGGTGCTGCTGGCTGATTCCTAGCGTTAGCTCTTCTGGGGCATTTTTATGAAATGCAAAGAGCATGAGTTAGAATAGAGGAAGATTAAATAGAGATCACACTCTATAGAACGAGCTGGAAAGGAAAGAAGGGAAGTTATTCCTAATGACATCTTATAGTTTCTCCCCCATAAGTGTGGCGCGCTTCACACCCACGAGGAAAACTCTACTTGACGCGACTTTCAGACATCCTAGGACACTTAAACCATATGCTCTGATACCAAGTTTTTCATGCCCCGAAGCTACCCCCTGGGCGCAACACGGTGCTTAGTGTCATAAGTAACCCCAAGCTAACCCATGGCATGGCACATCTATATAAATTCAGGTTAAGACATGCACTGTGCGGAAGCTAAAATAGTTTTAATATATGAAAGTGAGAAAAACCCAAGAATCTGAATATATAAAGTATATAAAAACATAGTGTTGACTGAAAACCAAACTAACAACTGCTGAATCTAGTCTATGTCTGAAAGCCTTCTAACTGAATAGGAGTTGCTGGGATATGCCCCCAGCTAACTCTAATAAATCTGAGACTGTAAATAGATGCGGAAGGTATAAGCATGTCTATCGTCCTTGAACTACTAAGGACTCACCAACTGAGCTGCTGGATACGGACCGGAAGTCAAACTAAACTCGGTCTGGATGCTGAGTGCCTGAACCTACATCATAAAATGATGTAGCACAAAAGTATGCATCAGTACGTTGAATGTACTGAGCATGCCGATATGTACAAAGCTGGATAATATAGAACTGAACATGAAAATAGATATACTGCAACATAACTGAAAGTTGAACTGAATGCAATGACCAAGTGTAAATCATGAAATAACATGCTAAACTGAATACTGAACATATATACTGGATACACGGTCAATGCACATGAATCTGACTGTGGGAGACACTACTAACCGACATAACCCAAGTTGAGCTAACTATGGGGCCAACCTGTAACCCTGGATGGAAGGGTGTTCATACCTTGCCAAGGTTAGGAACAAGTCTGACGTGGATCCACTGCTGATGTCCACAAGGGACAAGGAGTTTTTGCCTAGTCTGATAGCTGAATCCTCTAAACCTACGGTGGCACCGTAGTTTTAGGACTTAGGGACTGTTACTAAAGGTCTTAGCCTAAACTGACAGCTAAGCCTTCATCCCCTCATCTGCTCAGTACTAAGTCTACTCCCACTGAATGTAAGTAATAATGTATTGAAATAACAGATAGCTCAAATACTGATAAATGACTGAGAATGCAACATACACAGGCTGAAGGGTATACCATTCAATTTCTGAAGCATAAATATATAATTGATTGCCTAGCAAGCTAAATTCATGAGAATATTGGAATTTGCTACAAATTACGGTTTCTGAGCATTATTCATGAAACTGTACTAATTCTCCAACAAACATATAATCAATACCATAAAAGTTGTAAGAATTGAATTACAATAACTCCCTAAGATTTAGGAACCCTAGGTCTGAAACATTCATGGAGAAAACTGAAGGCTGACTGGAATCTAGGGACCTAATGGGTGAAAGGAACCCACTAGTGAAATCCCACATACCTGGTGAAAAAATCCACGGAGAAATCCTTGGATTTTTTGGGCTGAACTTGATGAAGACCTTTGCTTGTTCTTGGAGGAAAATTGTCGCCTTTTTCTCTCATTTTCTTTCTAAGTTTAAATAATTTAAGGGAGTGAATGTTTTAGGTAGTTTTAGGCTACTTAATTAGGCTTAAATGACATAAAACTACGTAACCTAGGCCTTAAAAGATAAAGTAAAAGTCTGGAATACCCCTGGGAAAGTTAAAAGAATTTCTGCAGAAAATGCGACTCAGGGATCACGACTCCGGATGACAGACCGTACTCCTGGAGAATGAACCGTCAACCTGAGTCATGGTCCTGCCTACGAGTTTTAGGGGTCTCTAGTCTCAGGAACTACAACTCAACAGGACAGACCATTCTTCTGAATGATGGTTCGTCATGTTACTCGTGGTTCCTATGATTTGACTTAGCCCGGGGATTTCCATGAGTCAAAGGATGGACCGTTCTTCTGAAGTACGGTCCGTAAACCAACTCGTGGTTTCTGGGACTAGAACTGGGGGTCCTCTGATTCAGGGAAACCATGTGTGACAGGTCGAGCCATGGTTCTAAACTATGGTCCGTGGTCCTAACCGTAGTCCCTGGGATATGTACTGTAGAATTACTGGAACTTGAACTACGGTTCAAGATGACGGTCCGTAGTTCCAAACTACGGTCCGTACTCTTGAACCGTGGTTCCTGGAAACTTGAATTTTCTAAAAATTTTATTCTCTACTAGTTTTTTGAGCTTAGTCTGGGCTTGGAAGTTCTAGGGTATTACAGTACCCAAGGGAACAATGTAGTCGCGATAGAGCTAATAAAGTGTCCAAGCAACTAATTGAAGTTCAAATAACAAAAAGGGAAAAGATATCTAAAAGGGGGTTTTTAGACTAAAGCTAAAGATAAAAGAAAATCAAATGAAAGATAAATCGATCAATGGCTTTCACCTTGCTTTCGCCAAGCAAGGATAACAAGGGAGAATTGGGAATGAGAATTCAATTCACAAGACTTGCACCTGATTAACACCTAGGTAGTCTTGGTTGAAGGTATGCCTAACCGTCTTTCGGCCAATCTAGCATATATCTCGTGTGTTATCTCGAATCACCATGAGTAAGCAATAAACCAACTAAATAACTTAGGTGAGTTGGGTTATCTCTAACCTCAATTCTTAGATGGGAGTTTTCGGCAACCAAACTATCTCCAGCCTTGGTCTAGAGTGGAAACCCCAAATCCCCACTATTGAATCTTCCCGAATTAGGGAAATTCTCTCTTAAGAAACAACCCAATTTAGAAAGCTAAGTCAATGTTTGCAACCATTGACTGTAAATTCAAGCATGGAGGATTCAATAGACCCAAATAATCAAACAAAAGAAAAATCTATATATGAATTCAATATCCAAACAAGTATTATCTCTAATACAACCCAAATCTCAATTCAATAATTACACCAATAAAATAGCAATTAAGAACAAGAGTTTGAAGAATGGAACTTAAGATTTTACAATACAAAGCATTCAAATCTTCACTCCTATGGTGTTGGTTGATGAACTTGCTCTCCAAGCTTTCAAAAAATGTGAAAAATAGCAAAAGATCTAGCCAAAGATGTGTTCCCAATCGGCTGAGAACACTTTTATATGGATTGGGATTTCCAAATATATGAAATTCCAAAACTGCCCCAGCTGCCTCTGCTTTCCTTCTTCGCCTACGCAGAAGGTCGGCCGAGTACGTGAAGTTTCTTTGTCTGGTTGACCTTCGCATACGCGGTCAAGGGGTCGCATTCGCAGAGCTTTAATTTAGTCGGCCTTCGCATACGTGTGTGGGACACTGCATTCGCGAAGGCATGTACTGCTGCCAGCTACTTGCTTCTCCGAATAGCTCCCTTTTGACTTGTTTTCATCTGAATTCTTCCCGTACACTTCTAAAACACAGGAACCTACAAAAGAGAAGTAATCCATGTCAATTGCACTATTTTTCTACTTATTCTTAGAAAAAGCATAAGTTTAAAGGCTCAATAAGTAGGTAGAATACCAACTTATCAAACCCCCAAACTTGAAATATTGCTTGTCCTCAAGCAACTCAAAAATTCTAACTCAAGAGGTATATAACACAAGTGCAAATGACAATACCACAAGCCAAGGGAAACCCATTTCAAACACCAAGCATGACTTTGGTTGGTACTAATGACCAGTCAATCACATGATACTTACTCTAAACATTTCCTTCAATTCAGAACATAATTCAATTATGCCATGGCAATATAAGAACAAGCAAGTGACAACAACCAATTCTCAAGATGTGACTCAAACCACTAGCTTACCAAAACATGCTCATTTGATTCATTTCTTCAGAGTTTATCAATGTCACCAACTATTCTAATTCGCATGCTCTCACTAGAACGAAAGTCCCAAAAACACATTATGTACAAAGAACAATCACAAGGGACAAATACAAACACTCACACTCACACTCACAAGGAAGTTCAAGTGCACACACGTTGAACCATAGGCTTTCCCTTCATGTAAATCGCCACTATTTTAGGGTAGCCAAGCTCGACATCACCAAGGACTTGCGGGTTACGATGTTGTCTAGGGCTAAGGTGCGGATATCATTTGGTTTAAGTGACAACGCCTCCCTAATGCTCTATGTTCTCATTTCGAACACCACTCACATTTTCAATTTCAACTTCACCTTATTTCTCCTTCACACAACCCAAGATTCTCCTTTTTAACTCATAATCATTCAACTCTTTATATCACCTTCACTTGGTAGCACCTATTTTTTGCTTTTCAATTTTCTTACTCGATTGATCTTTTAGAGCAATTTTCAATTAGAAATTAAGGTGCTACTTTGCACTTGAAGTGCACTTCTTTTCTTCTCCTTATTTGATCACATGAACCCCCAAACTTAGGCATTTGCCTATGTTATATTTCGTTTCCCCCCCAAACTTAGGCTTTTAGCCTATATTTTATTTTCAAGATGTTAGGGAGGATGGGTGCCAAAATAGAGGTTCCAAAATGGTCAAGGTGTTACAAGGTGCCAAAGGATGGTCACAAGTTCAAAAGGGGCTCACTAGGGTTGATGTCATGGGAAGTCATTTGGGTGAAGTGGCTATCAAAAAGCCTAAGGTCATTTTCCAAGCTTGGTCACACCAATAATTTTGCCTTGAATCACATTTGGGGAAAGTTCTAGATGACATGCATGCCCGAGAATTATTCAACTAAACCTCACCACACACGACATGTGAATTATTCAAGAAGGATCAATTTTAAACTTCCTAATCAAGAACCAAGAGGAGCCATCTATATTATCACCGCTAATGAGCTAAGAGTCACAAAAAGATAAAAAGGTTGTCACAAGCATCATTCTTCGCCATGCATTTTTCACAAAATTTTGGAAGGGTATGTCTATTTCATTTAGCATGCAAGACTACTTCATTAGTATCAAACAAGTCAATTTGCAACCAAAACCTTAAAAGATGATGATTTGCCCTTAAGAATGACGTCTTCATCTATCTAAATCGGTATGGCTACACCGTTGGATCAATATTTCAATTAGCATGTAAGACTACTTCATTAGTATCAAACAAGTCAATTTGCAACCAAAACCTTAAAAGATGATGATTTGCCCTTAAAAATGAAGTCACTCAGTCTATCATTGGGCCAATTCATCTATCTAAATCGTTATGGCTACACCGGTTGGATCAACACAACTATCACACTTTTTGGGCATATACGATTCACACAAGTCGAAGTGCGTATTGCACATGAAACGCACATGCCAATCAGTGGGCATGTGCGAAGCTCATGCAGTTCGCACATCGACATGTGCAACACAAATATCCCTTCTGATCAGACAAGTTTTATCTAGCCTAGCGGGTACTCAGACTTCCCCTGGCCCACAACAACTAGCATCTCAAATGTCAAGTAACAAAAGAAGCTAAAAAGTAAAGAAAACTAAAAAGCTAAACCATCAACTTCTTCCATACAATATCAAAACTCGATGAGGGTGAAAATCCACAAAGTACACCCGACAAGGGCATCACATTATATAAACAAACAAAACAAGCTCGACAAGGGCACAATAGTATTTAAAATGATAAAACAAACTCGGCAAAGGTATACTAATATCCATAAGTAAAGTAAGCTAAGCTAGAAAGATAGAGCGCGGATCAACACGCCACCCCCAACTAAGATAGGGCAGTGCCCTCACTGCATCAAAGTAAGGAATAAGTTTGAGAGGACTCCCTGAGGTGTATCAATTTGAATTAGAGGAAGAGGGAAACTCAAGTCGCTCCTCATCCTCATCATCATCATCCTCCGGTGTTCGCGATCCATAAAAAGACTTTAATCTATCTATCATCTTGTTCAAGAACTTGCTCTTCTTCTTCTCGTGCTCTATGAACTTCTTTTTTTGCTTTTCAACCTTACCCTGCCTGCGACTCATATGCTCCAAGCAGGTATTCATTGCACTCAAGCGCCCATTAATCAATTTCTGCTCATTTGCCACCTTGGCAAGAGATGGGGGGACTTCGAACCTGGTAGTGTGTCGGCTCCAGCTGAGCTAGTAGAGAATCCAGCCAACAACTGGTGAACATGTGCATCCACTCCCTGAATCTGACTAGAGAGGTGACGCATGAGATAGGGCCTAGACTGTAGAGCTCCCACATACTGAGATGAACCAGATGCAACTCCTGAAGGGCCAGTGGGCTCAGTCGAAGACTCTGGAAACTGTCAGAAGGATATAGAAGCTACGTCAATCTTTCTCTTTTTCTGCTTTGCTTTTGGGGCCCTCTTCAACAATGGGTGGATCAGAGTTGCTGGCTTATTTTTAATGTCAGTCGTATTCGACAACACACCAACTTCGTAGCATAATTGAGTCACCAATAAAGGGAAGAAAAGGCTTTTAGACCTTCCACTAGCTACCTCAGCCATTTGAGCCACAATATGGAGCCCAATATTCACGTTGATGCCATCAATTAGGGCTACCACCATCAATGCTCGATCAGGGGTCACATCGGTGTCATGAGAGGATGGTATGATCCTCACACAGATAATCGAAAGGCAAGTCTTGGCTTTTGCAGTGAACTCATGTGAATCAACCCCTTTTTGCAAAGTCCACCAATTTGGAGTCACCCCATCATGCAACTTATCTACCAACCACGGGTGTCCTTCGACTTTGGATTTTGCAATTTAAACCTCATTGTCAGCATCTGGAAGGTTGTATAGTGCATTGATGATCACAGAGTTGAAACTCACTTGGACTCCCCGAACGGTAGTGACTAGTGCGCCATTGAAATCAATGATCGAAGCATTAGCATATAACTCAGTGACCACTGTGTGGTTAGCCATGATAGGTGGAGGAGCAAAGCATATCCACCCCCGCTCCACCAAGCTCTTGTAGAATTCCAGCATTTTCTGTTCAACTTTGTCCATATTGATTCCTTTCTCCCTAACAAAGGGTTTGGACAATAGCTCATCATACCGACGCTTACATGAGGCTGATAGGAAGCTATCTTGATCATAGTTCTCCTCCATTTCCACATCCGTAGCAATTTCAACTTCATTATCACTACCGTTGGAGGCCATACTTTTTATCAAAGTACCTACAAAACACACCATTATGTTAAAAGTTCTAAGGGACACTTAAAACAATGTATTATGAAGCACTTCGGCCAAAGAAATAACTGAAAAAAATTCTGAGGTGGGCTGTGCGGAGCTACTATTTTGACACTGCAAGGCCTTCCTTCTTCGCGTACGCGGCCAGGTGGCTGCGTTCACGAAGAAGGATTTTATTTTTCAAATTTTTCCTCCTTCGTGAATGCGACCAGGTGACTGCGAATGCGAAAGGCAGTGCCTTGGCCCAGTTCATCCTCTTTGAGGCATTTTCTCAAACACATGGGAGACAAGCAGTTTTTGCTTGATCTCCCAAGGTTTTAGAACCAAATAAAACACCACTTTTTAGTCCCACCATTTAGGACATTGCCTCAACCAATTTCACCCAACAATTTAGCAATTAAACACACATAGAAGTTGATTTAAAGCAATAAGAGATCAACTAAGAATGTGATTACCCATTTTCTACATATCGAGTTGAGAAAGAAAGGAAATCATTTCCCTATACAAAGGGGGTGGAGATCATACCTGATGGATTGCACTTGGGAACAATTGATGGAAGAACTTGATGGGATTATTATGTGCCAAAAGGAGGAGGAGTATTTCTGGTTTAAGAATGAACCGTATATTCCCTTTAAATTTTTGGAACATTTTAAATTACCTGGGGTCTACTTGTAAGCATCGCATTCGCGGCTAGCCCACCGCATTCGCAAAGGCTTGATAATCCGTTGGCCTTCGCATTCGTGGCCGGTATACCGCGTTCACGAAGAAGGAATGCTAGAACAGATTTTCTATTTTTCTCCAGCTTACAGCCCGTGATGTGCAATGCCTGGTGCGACAGGCAATTTGTGAGGTGAAAAACACACCACGTTTGCACATGCCAATGTTTTTTATTAGTTCACTGTTTTTTTGTGCGATGGCATATGCGACGGGCACTCTTCCAAGTGTGAAAAACACATTTTTAGAGGTATTTTTGGTGCTTCTCAACACTTGGTTCCTCTTCTCATTCCTTTGGTCACCTAAAAACACACCAAAAAGAAATAAAAAGTTATGTAAAGCATAAAAATGATGGGTTGCCTCCCATCAAGCGCACAATTTAACCTCACAACGTGATGTAAGCTACATCACCATTTGGATTTCCATTTAAAAGATATGAACCTTTGACCCAAATTTGAATCAAGTTTCTGATGACAATCCTGGGGTGAAGGTTTGAACATGAGAAGGCCATTCTCTTGATTCCGCATGTTGCAATTTTTAGCCTTCAAATGAGGAAGGACGCTTTGCCTTCTTTCCACGACAAACTCAAAACCGGATAAACCTTCATCCACCCTCCTTCCAAGGTCTTTCAAAAGCTTGATTACTTCCACTCTCATCCATTCAGTCAAACTTAAGGTCGAACAAAGGTTGAAGTGGGATTTGGGGGTCTCCACCTTCAAGCTTGCCTCATTCATAACATTCTCACTTAGAGATGCTATGACATCGTGACCCACAAATAGGGTAGTTGGTTGTAACACCACCTTCAATTCATGATCCTCCCTTGTGTTTTCCTCTTTTTTAGCCCTTGCGTCCACAAATCCTTGCTTCATGGATTGCACACTCTCCTTTTGTGTTTTTAGCGAGCCCAAGAGAGTTTGGAGCTTGGCACATATGCCGTATTTGCTTGCGAAGTCATGGTCCTTGTTAAGGTCATAAACACTACTAGCAACATTATTAGCACAAGAAGGGGGAGGGGGACGATCATCATTGGGGCATTCACTCCAATGTTCGTCATGACCACCACACAAATGGGTATCGTTAGACTCGTTTTAACGCTTTATTTATGTTTATGATAGTTTGATTGTCATTCGAGATCTATCGGAGTGATTCAGGTTTGGACATTTTTGTTCGGGCAGCTTGTCATTGGACGACAGGTAGGTTACAGTCTAACTCCTAGACTTAGCATATATCGGATAAAATTGTACTAGCTGGCATCCTTGGGTTGGGTTATTAGGTTGGTACCACAGACCTTGACCGCTTTTCCATGATTCATCCCATTTCTTTCCTCCGTTGTGTGTAGTACTCTTGGTGTTTGATATTAACACCCTTGTGGTCCTATGAGGCCTTGTTGACTCTGGAACATAGATGGTGGGATTATTGGGAATTTCTGCGAGTCCCGGACATAGAAATATCCTTTTAGGCTGGTTATGCTTGCTGAGTAGCTTTAGAGCCTGTGCAGGGCCGATAGGTTATTGTGAGCTGCTGGGCAGCTATTTGTGTTTGATCATTTATTTCCATGCATGTAAAGAGGGTTTAGCCATGTTTTACTACGGTTTTGGCATCGGGCCTACTGAAATTGTTTTCTAAACTTTGCATGGTCCCGGGGGCCATTTTCGATGGAAATGAATTGGAAAATAGTTTTACTTAACTTGTGAATCTTCTTAGGGTAAAAAAAGGTTAAATTATGATTTCTATCACCAATTTTACTGCTATTGCTAGACTCGACCAGGTCGAGGTGCTAGTTGAGTTTTCTTACTGATTTGAGATGACTTTATCCTCGGTCGGACCAAGCATTTGAGTTGACTTTCTACTATTTTAGACCCGGCTACGCCCCGGGCACCCTTGGAGGGTTTTTTGAGATGTCATCTACTACTTTAATCCTGGATAGGGTCTGGGCATGCATATTTAAGATTTAGTCACTGGCTTGAACCCGAACTTAATTCTCGAGGACACGTTTTCGATACTGAGTTTTTGTATGGGGTCTGGGTCCTCCATGGACCCTGCCGCCCCAGGCCTTAGGATTTGGGCTGCATATCGGGGGAGGGTATACAGCGGAGTAGAGGTATACGAGCAGCGTCCTTCCATGGAACCTACTTGTTGGGCCCGATCGGCACCGAAGAAGGTATATACAGAGTTTTTATTCCACCATGAGGTTGTCATGCATCATATAATTCATTGCTTGAGGTTCCACCCTTGTTTGCTGTTTGTTGATTGTACGCTCCGGTAGTATGGGATGCCAGAGGGTTTGTTTTCACTTGTTTGCGTTCCTCGGTTGTATGCGCGGTTGGAGGATTGTAGGTAGACTTCTGTTACTTTATTTAAAAGTATGAGATTGGTTACTTCAAGGTTGTTAGTTCTGGATTGAGATTGTCATGATTATCTTGGTTATTGATTTCTATTTTCTGAGCATGTCTACCTTTATTCCTCTCTCCCATTCCTTATACTTGAGGTTACCGGTATA
Organism: Jaltomata sinuosa; assembly: GCA_003996215.1. Taxonomy (NCBI): domain Eukaryota; kingdom Viridiplantae; phylum Streptophyta; class Magnoliopsida; order Solanales; family Solanaceae; genus Jaltomata; species Jaltomata sinuosa. The sequence goes on along the minus strand of QJPP01007004.1, from coordinate 52,076 downwards.
CCGTCCATTTCTAGAATTCATTATGTATATACTGTTATTGCAAGGATACCAAGTTCACCATTTCTTACTTTCACCTGTGCCTGTTGTGTATATATTCTAATTTCTAGCCTTGTATGATGTTCTTGCTGTCTTCCCTCTGGGATAGTTCCTGTGTACTTTTCATTGATTTCCGTTACTGCTTGCTTCTATTCTGTTTGCTACTGCACTTTTATTTTATATGTGCCCAGTCGGCCTATGATACCTACTGGGTACCTTATGCTTCGCATTTGATGCTCACCCTATACACTGCATCTTCTTGTGCAAATCCTAGTGTGAGCCATCACCGCTAGCTCGTGGGAGACTCGTGCTTGGAGTTTTTGTGACATCTAGACTGAGGGTGAACTCTTGGCGCCCAGAGCTTGACTCTAGTTTATCTTTTTGTATATTTTGTACTCTTATAGCTTCGGAGACATGATGCTTATATTCTACTTTTGGATCCTTTGTCCTCCTTATGTAGATTGGGCTCTTATACGCTATGATACCAGGTTTTAGGGTTGGTTTAGATTCTGCTTTGTATTTATATTACTCATGTTATCTAGTTTATTCAACTTGTTCCCTTGCTTCCGCTTATTTATTTTCTCTTCAGCTTAAACTGTTAGAAGATAGCCCATTACTAACCATTCTGGGCTACGGGGATTGATTCACCTACTGGGGGGTGTAGGTGCCATCATGACTGAGAAATTAGGTCGTGACATGGTTAGTTTTGGTTAAAAATAGATATTTAGGTGTGGGACCCACTTTTCATTAAAATAATCTCTGTTGAGAATTTCATTAATTCCGTTGAGTCCAAAAAACCATTTCTACTTGGTAGCATGTCTGGTTTGGGTTTGCGGGATTCTGAATAAATCTCGAGGGTCCATTCAGAGACTTTTGAACTTGTTAAAAATTTGGTTATTCAGTTGCTAGTGCAACTGACTTTTCTATATTGCATTCGGGATGAGGTCCTCGTGATCGCGAGGGTCTGACCATTTGACCATGTTGTTTTCAAGCTAGACCTTTGCAATCATAATAAAGGGGTGTGTTGGGACCCAACCCAGTTCCTTCTCTGCAATCACATGGAGGACCATCGCAGTCATAATGGGTTGGCTGAGTAGGGTCCTGCAATCGTGATAAGGGTCCTTACGATCGCGCTGAAGGACCCCTGGTACTATAAATCCTTCCCCCTTTATTTTAAATCATCTCCAACTAAATTTTCTTACATTGTTTAGAGCTCCAAGCTCAATAATTATTGTGGGATCATCCATTAAAGCTTACGATTGTAGGGTTCTTGTCCACGATCGATTTTATGTCTTTAACTCATAAGTTTTTGGTCTTAATTCTGTTAATTCTTTAGTTTAATTCTTGGTTTTTCCTTGATTTTAGGGACTGTTTGGAGCACAAATTTGGGGATGGTCATGCTCAAATCTTGAGCATGTAATCCTTATCCCACGAGGGATATTATTGCGGGTCCACTTTTTGAATCTTATAAGTGGTCCCTACGAGTGATTTTTAACCTGATTTTGACCCAAAGCATAAATTCACCATATGGGTATCATTTTTTTCGTATTGACATGTAGATCATTATTTTGGTAGAGTGGCAATAGCCGGAGGCTTCTCAAAAGGGCAAAGCTCAGATTTGGTGGGTTCATGAGCGCATGTTCAGCCTCCAGGTAGGTTATGACTTACCTACTTTTAGACTTTGCTTGTTTAAGGTATGTGTATAAATTTCTAGTAGTTGGTGAGATATCATGGCTTGAGTACACTCTATATAGGTATTTATGATCTTTATAGCTTGTTTAGGGGACATAGAGTAGAATTACGCTTTGGAATCCTTAGTTTAGGTAGTCGTTGCTCCTTTTGAGACTTGGCTTAGTGTGTGTAGTATCCTTGGGACTAGAGTTGGATTCCTTATCCTAGTTTTGGTTAGTTTCTTGCTTTAGGTGGGGTTCTTAGGAGATTTTTAGTTAGTGTAGCATTTTCAAAAATACCTACTCTAGGATAGTATCCTTCCTTTAGTACGGGGACCTTGGATTTCTTTACTATGGTATGGTTGGGTTTGGTAGTGATCATTGGCTTGGTTATTCACTTTATTGTTTGTGCTTTCATTATTTTTGTCATAGCATATTGACAAATTGGCATAAAATATCATTTTTGGCTTGAAATGGGATTTTTGGAATACTTTGAATAGATTTGGCTATCGTAAAGGAAAATGAACTATTTTAGCCTCGGATCGACTCTGGACATGCATATTTACTTATTAAGCACCGATTCAAGTTCATACATGCATATTTACTTATTAAGTCCTGGTTCGAGTCTGGATATGCATATTTACTTATTAAACCCCGGCTTGAGTCCGACATGCATTATCACTTCATTCATCTCATATGACATATCATGGCATTCTTTTGCATTTATTTACTATTATGCTTGAATTGTAATTGGTATTACTTGTTGTTTGCATCCACTATGCTTATGGGTGCCAGTTGGGTTCATTTATCATTGTTTGTACCTTCTGGGCTTATAGGAATCCAGTTTGATTGTAGTTAGATTACTACTTTATGCTTTTTGAGCTATTTACTTATACCTTCTTTAATTGTCTAGCTTAGACCTATTACTCTCTTTCTGACCCTTCTTTTCTTACCTTTAGTGTATATTTGCATCTTATTATACTTATATCTTATTTTAGCTCAGTCAGCCTATGATGCCTTATAGAGTACCGCATGTTTTGGTACTCATACTATACTTCTGCATTTTTCCCTTAATGCAGACCCTAGTATGAGTTATCACAGTTTACACCATCCTCATACAGAGCAGCTGATTAGAGCCTCAAGGTGAGTTCATGGCAACCGGAGTTGATCCACCTCCCTCTATTTTGGACTAGTCTTATTTTGTACTATCGGAGGCTATTCTATATATATGTTGTACCTATATAGTACTCCTTATGTTGTAGTGATTCTTGTACTGACTACTACTAGGTCTTGGGAGTCTTTTGTATATTTTGTCTTTTCCCTCCCTATATATCTATATGTATGTTCAGCTTATTCCCTTTATTAGCTCGTTATTTTGTATTGCTCATTCATACATCCTTCTCTTATTAGCACGTTGCTTGTTGTTCTGGGCTATAGGTTTGGCTTACCTACTGGTGGGTTATAGTAGGTGCCATCATGACCTAAGTTTTTTTTGGGTTGTGACAGCTTGGTAACAGAGCCTAGGTTCAGAAGTGTCATTGCTACAAGAGAAAAAATACTAGCATAGTCCAGCGGATTGGTACGAACATGTCCGTATCCTTTCTTCGGGAGGCTATAAGGCATTCTTTGGGAAACTTTGAATTTTGATTCCTTATCATGTGCTCTATTCCTAACAGTTCTTAGAAATCTCATTTGTTTCACTCATTTTCAGAATAGTTAGGACGACGACTTTAGTGGCCGAGAGTGAGGCCCCTGCACCAGCAGTTAGTACTCCAGCTAGGGGTTGAGGCAGAGGTTAACCCTGAGGTCAAGGCTAGGCTCAAGATGCAACACCGGCTAGGGACCAGGCCAGAAAGCCATCACCAGAGCTAGAGATTACTCCAGAGATAGTGCTAGAGGATCCACTACCTCAACAACCATGAGGTAGGGACCAACCTACCCTCCATATGAACTTACAGCTACATTGGCACTACATGCCGCTATTGTCCAGTTGTTGAGTGTATTGGGAGATATGTTGCAGACATCAACCTAGGGAGCGACTAGGATATTCAGGGTGTAGAGGCGTAGCCTCTCATTGTGGCTCCATATGTTGAGGTACCACCAGTGTCATTGGTTGCTCTATCGATGGCAGCTCGACCAACCATGACTTCTGAGAAGCAAAAGATGTTGGGTCAATTCCTTAGATTGGCACCACTGAGATTTTCAGATGCTCCATGGAAGGATGTGCATGGGTTTCTTATCACCTGTAAGGAGAGGTTACATAACCTTGGCCCAGAAAATCTTATGGCATGGATTACAATTCTTTTTCAATTTGATGGTTCAACAAGGCAGTGGTAGAGGGCATATATTAAGTACAGACTAGGTGGGTCCCCTCTTATGATGGGCACAATTCTCTGAGGCTTTCTTGGGGAAGTATAAGCCTTGCAGCATGCATAAGAGACTGAGAGATGAGTTTTTGAGGTTGCAATAGGGTTTTATGATCATAGCCGAGTATGAATCGAGGTTTTATGAGATATCCAGGCATGCTACTATGATTCTACCTACCAAGCATGAGAGAGTACATTGTTTCATCAGGGGGGTGAGATTTCAGCTCTGTCTAGCTACAGAGAGCATGGTATCTTTGGGTTGGATGTTCTTAGATATTATTGATCACGCCCGTACTATAGAAGGTATTCATCACGAGGACCACGGGGGCAATGATAAAAGGCCCCTCCACTAGGGTATTTATAGTGGTCCACAGTTTTAAGGTAGGAGTTTCTCTGGTAGGGGTCAGTAGTAGCAATAATTTCAGCCTAGTAGGCCCGTGCATGCCACACTTCAGCTTTTTGGTGGTAGCCAACTTGGGTATAATGTGTAGAGCTTTAGTCAGTCTTTATGGGGTTCATATTTTGGGTCTTCAGGTCATATTGGCTATTCTAGGTCTACAGGTACTTCGCATTAGGGCAGAGCTCCTCAGGTTTGTTATGAGTGTAGGGATATTGGTTCTAGAGAGTGTCCTCGGTGTGGGATGAGCGAGCCTTCAGCACCGACTGCTCAAACTCTTAGAGAAGTAGCACCGCCGACCATAGGTGGTGCTCAGGGTAGTAGGGGTACTTGTGGAGGTTCTCAGCCAGGCAAGATAGGTGGTTGTGAAAGTACTCAGTCTAGTGGTGGAGGCAGATAACTATTTACCTTTTCTGGTAGGCCAGAGACAAAGACATCGAATTTTGTGATTACATGTACGATTTTGGTTTATCGTCAGCCAACATCTGTCTTATTTGATTTGGGTTCTACTTATTCATATATATATGTATGATTTGCTTTTTGGTTGGGATTATCCAGTGAGCCTTTCCCTGTGCCTTGATGTGCCATAGTTTTGCGGCACTTTCGATGCTTAAAACTTAGAATTGGAGTATGTTCTTTAGTGATTTTTAGTAGATTTGATGTGTTTTGGAGTTTTGTGTAGGAAAACAGGATTCAGAGACTAAGTGCAGGAAAAGATTTACATTTTGGCTGAAACAGACTTCTATGACTCAATCCTACGAGTCGTGGAAGTCAGTCGTGGAAAGAGTACTGAAGATTAAGCTGGAGCCTGAGTTATACGGAAGGTTTTCACGAGCCGTGGACATGTTCACGAGTAATTATTCTTGCCCGTGTAACATGATTAGAGAAAGAGAAAATTGTTTGAGATCTACGACTCAATTCCATGAGCCGTGATTCAAGTCATGAGTCGTAGACTTCTCTCGTGGAAAGGAACCCGCAGAAGGACAAATTATCTAAGTTTCACGAGTGCTGTTGATGACCCGTAGAAACTTCCACGGACCATAAACTATGAACTTCCACGGACCATAAACTATGTCTGTGGAAGCTGCCGATTCCAGTTTCCTTGTTTAATTAGGATAGGATTTTTACTGTCTATAAATACCTTTCCTAGGTTTTATTTTACGTTTTATGCTCGTTACTTTGTAGAAAACACATTCAAAATACTGTGATCTTGGTTTACCATTGGTTTTGAGAGTTATACACATCCATAGTTCATTGTTCTTACTTCCATCTTCATCTATTCAAGTTCATGGATTTCTTTACTTCTTATTGTAAGTATATGATCATGAATGCACCAATAACTTCTGATTGTTTACTTATGAACATGAATAGCTAAATCGACAACTAGGGTTGTGAGAACTATGAAGGATTAAAGAAGTAGGCAAAGTACTTGGGAATTCTAGGGCGATGTTTATGCATGTATTTTTCTTTCCTTCATTTTGATTGCTTTTAACGATGGACAACGTTAGAACTCGCCTTATCCTTACTTGCCAGACTAAGGAGGTAACGGATGGGAAAATGGTTGTTTAACAATAGAGATTTGAGGCTATCAACCCTCATCTAATAGCTTAACCTTGTTCGGGAATAGCTAATCTAGCATCCAGGGTAAGGGTTAGTACAAAATACACCCAGGGCCGGACCAAGGCATGTGGTGAAATTTATCTATCTGTCGGACCAAGGATTTAGGTGAACCTAACTTACCGATTCTGCATGCTAAGCACCAATCTAGTCTACTAAGTACAAACGCCTTACTAAGTTATGATTTCATGGGGAACACTACCCTAGTCGCTTCTCTCATTGATTACAACTCTTAAAACTGTTACGTGTTACTTGTTTACATTCTAGTTACAATTATTACTTGTCACTTAAAATGCCCCTTCATAGGGAAATAAATGGCTAACAGTGCAAGTAAACACATATCAACCATAGTCCTACCATATTCCCTGTGGGATCGACCCCAACCTTCATTGGGTTCTATATTTTATCAGCGACCGCTTATGCTTCTAAAAGGAGGTGTAATTTGGGCTTATCAAAATTTAGCGCCGTTGCCGGGGAATACGGTTTAAGATTAAGAGAGATTGCGTTTATTTCACTATTAGTCCTTATTTACTGATTTTACTTTTTCTGTTGTTTTTATTTTGTTCTACAGGTTGCACACTTGTGCATGCCCAGTACAAGGAGTTAAGGCAATCCCTTGATCCCATATGATCCTGAGCTCTCTCGAACCTTAAGAAACCTGGATAAAGAGGGAGAGCATGAGACACAGGAACAAACCACAACTCGATTGTTAGCTGAGGCAGAGCAAAGGAAAAAGGAAGGAGAAGATGCTCTTGCTGCTGAAGATGTTGCAATTGCAGCAGACCTCGCAGCTCAAAATGCGGTAGCTGAGCAAGCAAGGCAGGCACACCAACAAGCTGCTCGTCAAGCTGCACTAATTTCCCAAGTGGCAGCAGATGGGGCAGCCTACCAAAATTTGCCTAGAGGACCAGTCGTTCCAAGAGAAAATAGGGGCCAACAATTACAACAACCACGACAAGTACCTCAGTATGACATTGATGATGATGATGATGATGCGGATGACGTAGGAACTACTGGACCCATAGTAGTACCACCACTGTGAGTAGGTACAAAGTTTGACATTACCAGCACTATGATACAACTATTGAATCTTAAAGGACTTTTTTCTGGGCTGCCCGCTGAGGATGAAAATCTGCATGTGTCTAATTTTGTGGGAATCTGCAAAGCATATAATCTGCCAGGAGTGGAGCAAATGCTATTAGGCTGAGGCTATTCCTATTTTCTTTGACTGAAGAGGCGACTGTTTGGCTAAGTGAGATACCCAAAAATTCTATATATACATGGCTGGAGCTGAGGAATCAATTCCTTGAGAGGTTCTTTCCACCTTCTAAGATGTTAAAGCTGAAACAAGAGATTTATAACTTTAAGCAGCTACCCACGGAGGCACAGCACAAAACATGGTTGAGGTTTAACAAGAAGCTGAAGCAGGTCCCGAAGCACAGAATCCCTTCTGAGAATCTGATGGAAATATTTTACAGAGCATTGAATGCCAACAAAAAGACGGTAGTAGATATGGTGACTGGAGGAGCATTCATGGAGAACACTTATTATGAGGCGGCTGAGATGCTTGATAGGGTCAATAAGACAAACAGAGCTTGGCACACTAGAGAAGCTGAGAGTGCAGTGGGTACTTATGTAGTGAGGAACTCCATCGACCATCAAAAATTTCAGGATATTAAACAGAGTTTCGCAAGCTTGCAAACAACTGTGGATCTAATTGTGAAGCAAATTCTCAATGGCGGGCTGGAAAAGGTAAAGGCAATCAGTTCACAAAGACGAGCTCCAAGGCAAGATGAGTATGATTCTAAAAAGGAAGTTAGTTACCTGAATGATAAAGGAATGGGTTTCTGGGCCAATTGCCAAAGAAACCAAGGTCGAAACAGAGAAGATAACTACAATCGGTCCAGATATAGAGACATGAGCAGGGGTAGAGATAATGATTGGCAGAAGAGAGATGGATACAAGAATGATAGGAGCGACCTATATGTCCCACCTGGAAATCATGCATCAGGTGCTGATCAACCACTCCCACACATGAGAGAGCTGATGAACAAGTTATTGCAAAAGGCTGATGCTATAGAGGGAAGCTTAAAAGATATACATGCGGATCTTTCTGGCATGAGTCACAAGGTTGAGTCTCATTTTGTAGAGATAAAGAAGCTTGAGGCACAAATAAGTCATATGTCTACAACCCTGAATCCACGTCAAAAGGGTACTCTCCCAAGTGATACAATTTAGAATCCGAAAAATAATCAATAAGTTATGGCTGTAACTACCCGAAGTGGAAAAAAAACTGTTGATCCTCCTATGTCAATGGTTATTGAGGAGACGATCGAGCCTGAAAGTAATGATGACGAGATTGTGGTAGAGTCTGAAGAGAAAGACAATGGTGAAGGTCCAAACGAGAAGAAGTCTTCTGAGCCGAAAGCAAAGAGGTTGCACCAGTCTTGAAGACCATGCCATTACCTCCTCCACCTTACCCACAGATATTGAAGAAGAAGGTTGAGGATGGTAAGTTTCATAAGTTCATCTCCATGCTGAAGCAACTTTTAGTAAATATTCCTCTAGTTGAAGCATTGGAGCAGATGCCTGGGTATGCCAAATTTATGAAGGATCTAGGGACTAGGAAAAGAACTGTGAGTTTTGAGCCTGTGGATAATTTGCACCATTTTAGTGCAATAGCCTCTCATTTTATGGTGCATAAAAAGGAAGATCCTGGAGCTTTCACTATTCCATGCACAATTGGAGCGTTCTACTTTGCTAAGGCATTGCGTGATTTGGGTGCAAGCATTAATCTAATGCCACTAGAAATGTTTAATCAGTTGGGCTTGGGAGCCCCCAAACTGACTACAATACGACTTCTTATGGCAGATTGCACAGTTAAAAGTCCCCTAGTGATTCTTTATGATATGCCTGTGAAAGTTGATACTTTCATCTTCCCTGCAGATTTTGTGATTCCCGACTGGGAGGTGGATTTTGAATTTCCTATCATCTTGGGGGGACCATTCCTTTCTACTGGATGTGCGCTTATTGACTTAGAGACTGGGCAGATAAAGTTCAGATTGAATTATGAGGTAGTCACTTTTAATGTCTGCCAGTCTATGAAGCACCATGACGATATCTGAGTGATTTCTGTTATTGATATAGTTGATAAGGATCAGTTAGTTGTGCCTATTGAGGAGAGACTTGGTGTTGAGGCACTTGCGTCTGTGATTATGAATTTTAATGGAGATGATATTGATAAGTATGAAGATATGGTTGAAGCACTAGCAGGTATGGGGTCTTACAGCTATGCTCCAAAGAAGCTTGATTTGGACTTGAAAAATAGATAGACACCACCTGCAAGACCATCTATTGAGGAGCCTCTAGTCTTAGAGCTCAAAGCACCTCCATCTCATTTGCGGTACATGTTCTTAGGAGCTAATAAGACCTTGCCAGTGATTATTGCTGCAGATTTAGTTGAAGGGCAGGTTGAAGCTCTGGTTTCTGTTTTGAAGAAGTTTAAGAGGGCCATTAGCTGGACCATCGCAGACATCATTGGGATTTCACCTGGAATCTGTACACATAAAATTCAACTCGAGCCAGATTGTATTCCGAGTTTTGAGCACCAGTATAGGTTAAATCAACCTATGCAAGAGGTCATCAAGAAGGAGATTATTAAGTGGCTGGATGCATGTGTGGTTTACCCTATTGGGGACAGCAAGTGGGTGTGCCCGGTTCAGTGTGTGCCGAAGAAGGGTAGGATTACTGCAGTACCAAATGCAAAAAATGAGTTGATTTTAATAAGGCCAGTCACGGGCTAACGCATATGCATGGATTACAGGAAGCTGAATAAGTGGACTAAAAAGGACCATTTTCCAATGCCGTTCATGGATCAGATATTAGACCGTCTTGCTGGTAGAGGATGGTATTATTTTCTTGATGGTTATTCGGGATACAATCAGATTTCGATTGCTTCTGAAGACCAATAGAAGACCACTTTCACCTTTCCATATGGGACATTTGCTTTTAAGAGGATGCCTTTCGGTTTATGCAATGCACTAGCAATATTTCAGCGTTGCATGATGTCTATTTTATCAGACATGGTGGAGGACACTATTGAGGTATTTATGGATGACTTTTCGGTGGTGGGTGACTCTTTTGAAGATTGTTTGGATCATCTGAGTTGTGTGTTAAAGTGATGTGAAGAGTGCAACCTAGTGCTGAACTGGGAAAAGTATCACTTCATGGTGAAAGAGGGTATAGAGCTTGGCCATCAGATCTTCAAGAAGGGTATTGAGGTTGACAAAGCAAAGATTAAGGTGATTGAAAAATTGCCTCCACCAGTTTTAGTGAAGGGGATTCGAAGCTTTTTGGGGCATGCTGGTTTCTATAGGAGGTTTATCAAGAACTTCTCCAAAATTGCTAATCCATTGTGCAAATTATTGGAGAAGAAGGTAAAGTTTGTGTTTGATGATGCATATTTGAAGGCATTCGAGTGCCTTAAAGAAAAGTTGGTTTCAGCTCCTATCATTATTTCTCCTAATTAATCTCAACCTTTTGAGGTTATGTGCGATGCTAGTGGAGTGGCACTAGGAGTAGTCCTAGGCCAAAGGCGCGAAAAAATTCTTCATCCTACATACTATGCTAGCAAAGAACTTAACCCAGCTCAAAAGAATTATACTGTCACTGAACAGAAGCTGCTTGCTGTGGTTTTTGCTTTCGAAAAATTCAGATCTTACTTTCTTGGCACCAAGGTGGTGGTACATACTGACCCTGCAGCTCTTCATTATATCATGGCAAAAAAGGATGCTAAGCCAAGGCTGATTAGATGGGTGTTACTGCTACAAGAGTTTGATTTTGAAGTCAAGGACCGAAATGGTATAGAGAATCAAGTAGCAGACCACTTGTCTAGACTGGAAGAAGAAGCAATGTTGAAGCTGAATGATGAGCAGGAGATAGATGACTGGTTTCCTGATGAACAAGTGTTAGCCGCTTCACAAGATTTGATTCCATGGTTTTGATGACATTGCCAACTATTTGGCAAGTGATTTTAGTGCCTGATAATATGTCTGTCCACAAAGAAGTAAGTTCATGTCCGATGTCCAGAAATACTTCTGGGAAGAGCCATTTTTGTTCCGTGTGTGTGCTGATACTATAATCCAGAGATGTGTGCCTGAAGCTGAGATGATAGAGATACTAGAGACTTGCCATTCATCCCCTGTTGGGGTCATCATAGTGGTATCCAGACTGCGCACAAGATCTTACAATCCGGCTACTATTGGATGACTATTCACAAAGATGCCCATGAGTTTGCTAAGTCTTGCAGCAGATGTCAAAGGGAAGGAGGCATATCAAGAAGGAATGAGCTTCCCCTTAATCCCATCCTTGTGATTGAGCTATTTGATGTTTGGGGTATAGACTTCATGGGTCCTTTTGTGATGTCCAATGGAAACCGGTACATATTGGTGGCTGTGGACTATGTATCTAAGTGGGTGGAGGCAGTTGCACTTCCCAGTAATAAAGGCAAGTGTGTCACAACATTCTTGAAAAAGAACATCTTCTCCAGGTTTGGTACGCCAAGGGAAATAATTAGTGATGGAGGCACTCACTTTTGCAATAAGCTATTTTGTGCATTGCTTGAGAAATATGGAGTAAAACACAGAGTTGCAACCCCTTATCATCCTCATACGAGTGGACAAGTGGAGGTTTCCAACAGAGAGATAATGTCAATCCTGTCTAAGACTGTCAATGCAAATAGAAAGGATTGGTCGCGGAAGTTAGATGATGCTTTGTGGGCATACCAAATTGCATTCAAGACCCCAATAGGCATGTCACCATATCAGCTTGTGTTTGGTCAGGCGTGCAATCCTCCGGTTGAGTTAGAGCATAAGGCTATGTGGGCATTGAAGAAGCTGAACTTAGATTGGTCTGAGGCATCGTTGCACCGGCTTGGGCAATTGAATGAGTTGGATGAGTTCCGTCTGAATGCATATGAGAGTTCAACCTTGTATAAAGAGAAGATGAAGTTGTACCATTACCGGAGGATAGAAAAGAGAAACTTCCAGCTGGGTGACTTGGTCCTGCTTTTCAATTCTAGACTTCGCCTGTTTCCTGGCAAGTTGAAGTCCAAGTGGATTGGACCATTCAAGGTGGTACAAGTGTTTCCTCATGGGGCCGTTGAACTTGAAAACCATGAAGGGAAGAGGTTCAAGGCTAATGGACAGCAGATCAAAGCCTATTTTGGCACATCAGAGGAGCTCAAAACAATTGAAGCCTGGAGCCTTAATGAATTTGTCCCACCCAAGGAGCTTGATGAACTCTGAGTAATAAAGCAACCTACGTCGTGCCGCGACATTAAATCAGGCACTGCATGGGAGGCAACCCATGGATTTTTTTATTTTTATTTTGTTATTTTTTACCTTTGTAGAAGTGTTTTGGCGAAGTCTGAGTAGCCAAAATACTCGCGTCATGCTGCAATGTTAAATCAGGCACTTCTTGGGAGGCAACCCAAAGCTAATGTTTGCTATGTGTGCAGGAACAAGGAGAGAAAAAGTGCTGGAGAAGATAAAACTCTAAAAATGGGTAAGTCAGGTTCCACGAGCAAGGTTCACAGAGCGTGGATAAATCCACGAGTCGTAGACCCAACTCGTTTAACTCAAGTGATAATGGCCAAGTGCAGAACAACATCTACGAACCAATTCCATGAGTTGTGATTAAAATCATGGGTCGTGCTTACAGGCCGTAGAAATCAGAGGATTATGGCCATCTGCAGAACTTACTCCATGAACCAGTTCCACGAGCCGTGATCACAATCATGAATCGTGGTTTCTGGTCATGGAAATCAGACAAAATATGGGTGGCAGGACTTATTCCACGTGACTATTCTACAAGCCATGGTTAAGTCCATGACTCGTGAACTGGACTCGTGGAACTCAGGTACAATGCACTTAAAGAACATAAAAGCACACAAACAAGAGGCTTGTCAATTCAAATCCAGACTCACAGATGAGCCTGATGAGCTGACTGAACCTGAATTGAGTGGGTCCGAGGAGATTTATAAGGTTCAGCCCGACCCAGATGTGCAACCTCGGACCACGAGATGCGGGGCACAGATGCAGGCAGCTGAGGAGGCAACACTTTAGTTACCCTCACAGTTTCTCCATCAATAACGACCACCGCTCTTCAGTATGAAGAGGGAGAGGGGCCATCCGAGGATGGTGATAGTAATCGGGAGAGACACACAGGGGCCGGTACTGATGGTGAAAATGAGACTGATGATGTTGAGTCAGCATCCGATGATAAGAGCTCCTCTGATCCTGCCAGCCCAGTAGCTGCACATCGGACACATGCAGAGGCTGACAGAGCACATAGACCAAAGGCTCATGATAATCGGAAATGGTGTGTCCCGGAGATGCAGACCATATACATGCAGGGGATTTTTCAGTCTGACAGAGTTCTGCCAAAAAGGGGCATATTTGAGGAGCCATGGATCCGAACCGAGGGTTTAGCATCCGTCCCAAATAGTCAGGCCACATTTAATCACTACCTATGTAGTTGGATGGCTGATCCCCTAGGCAGCTATTGTCCTGAGATAGTTTGGGAATTTTATGACTCCTATTCAGCCACCGACAGTCAGCTCCTTGGGCCGAGATAGCAATACGAGGATTTACCTCCACTCACTGGTACTTTGGTGTGACATGCACCTGTTGATATCTCCGAGTGGACTATTCAGCGGTTCTGGTTTGGACTGGAGTATGAATTACAGGTCAATATGGCTGAGTTTGATAGCAAGATAAATATTGTCTGAGATAAAACAAAGATGAGGGACCCAGTTCAACGGAAAGATTTATTGAGATGGGCTGCAGGTTACATAGCTGAAAATGGTGAAGATGCAGAATAGGTTCACGGCAGTGAAAAAAAAGGCAACATTAAATTTTGCTGGTAAGTTTTAGTGGGCCATTGTCCGATCTCGCATTTATCCAACTCAGGAAGATAATACTTTGACGCCTGATCGTGAAGTACTAGTGGCCAGCATCATGGCAGGATATGATATTAATTTTCCATGTTGCATTATCCATGAGTGGGCGTTCAGACCGCACACTAGCATACCCTTTCCCTATTTGATTCATCGTCTATGCATGGAGTCGACAGTTTCGCGGATGCTCGATATTGACCACACTTTGGAGATGACTAGGATATAGGATGCCGAGTTGATTAGAGATGTGGCTAACATGGTTGCACACTGACAAGCATCATCCTCCATCTCTCCTAGTACTGTGAGAGTTGAGGGGTCCTCCGCAGTATGAGACCCAATAGAATTGCATGATACGGGGGTAAGTGTAGCTGCAGAGAGTTCCACAACCACAACTTCAGCTTCAATGCCTTCGACCTCTCACCCACCAGTAGGCATCCCTACCGCGCCTTCACGCCCAACTTCTTCTAGTAGGATTATTATTGATGCTGAGTTTCTCAAGAGGATGGTTGTTCGTCAGGATGATACTCAGAAGAAGGTAAATGATTTTTTGGACCATCTCTAACCATGGGTGAGATCGACTGTACCAGCTGCGAAGAAGAGGATGAAAGTTGAGATCGATCGGGTTGCACGAGAGATGTCCGCACGAGTTGATGCTTTTGAGCGTCGAGTGTATACTCGGTTACAGTCCATGTAGAGCCCCAACTTGGGACATATTCAGGATGAGCTGGCCTGACTTCAAGAGAAGATTAGATCTGTTGACCCTAGCCAGACTCCAGTTATGCCTTCCATCTCTATTGAGGTTCCAGTGCCAACGTGTCGAGTGGTTGATTTGTTTGCTGTAGTGGAGCTTGTGCCCCCGAGTGATAGAGCAAAGAGAGTGCGCACTGATAGCACTTCTGTGGTTGTGGAGGACCCAAAGAGGATAAAGAGAGACACCGCTACTACCATGCAATGATCCTTAGATGACATGCATCTACATGAGGAGGCAGAGCGATAGAGACTTTGGGGTGCATCGTCTAGTTTGGCTCCAGTTGATGGAGGAGCTGCATCTTCTATTCTTTGGACTTCGGAGTTGGGTACTGTTGAGAGAGCATCTACTGATATTCCTTTAATTATTGAGCCATTGAGCATGACGACCACTGCTGCTGCCACCGATACTGCAATGGGTGCCACATCATCGGCCCCACATACTTTATTGGACGCTGGTGCCTAGGCGCCACAGGTATGTCCCGCCTCCCTATGTATTTTACTTTTCTTAATGCATTAAGGTTAATGTATGTTGCTTTTTGGTGGGGTAGGGGTAACAACTGGTCTGTATTTTGATGGGTCTCATGGCGAATTCTGAGTAGCCAAGACATCTGCATCGTGTCGCAATGTTAAATCAGGCACTACATGGGAGGCAACCCATGAGGGTACTCACAAGGTAGCCAAGTCCTTGGGGTTTTCTTGCCTGTGTTCTTTCCCTAAGGATTTTTAATTTCTGTTAAACCGGCATGTTTAGTATAGGTTGTGTGTAGTAAAAGAAGAAAAGGAACTTAGCGTAGTCTATGGTATGATTTTGAACTGGATTTTGATTGGAAAATGGAGACCCCTCCAAATTTTGTGTGACATAAGATGATCTGTTTTTGATAGACTGACCATTATGGATCTG
Organism: Jaltomata sinuosa; assembly: GCA_003996215.1. NCBI lineage: Eukaryota > Viridiplantae > Streptophyta > Magnoliopsida > Solanales > Solanaceae > Jaltomata > Jaltomata sinuosa. The sequence continues at coordinate 36,382 of QJPP01007004.1, read as the reverse complement.
TGCATGACATTATGTTAATCGATCTGATGAATGGCTTAAGCTAGAGTACGAACCTGATAGTTAGCATGTAATTGTTGTACTCTGTGCCATGTGTGTGTGAGCTGCATTCGTACTGTTCTTGCATTGTGTGTCAATCTAGAACTTGCCCAGTTAGTCTTTTCTAGGTGGTAGGATGGTTGGTTAGGAAAGGATCATAGGCCATTTTTGAAATAGTCCACTTAGCCTAAATAACCGTCCAAATGATGTAAATACCCCTTGATCCCTGATTTTGAGCCAAAATTGACCCTTTTTGTTGAGTAGCCTAATCAACTTCCCTGTTTTCTATGAACTTTCAGTTTGGACCTGGTCCCTCCTTGGATATTGTGCACCTCAACTCAGGCAAATCGCCTAAGTTGAGGGTGGCTACTGTGAAGGTGAGTGTGAAATATGGGGTATGAAAAGAAAAGGTTAGTGACAAAGAGGGAAATAACGGGTGTGGTGGATTTGCTAAAAAGAGAAAAAAAAAAAAAAAAAAAAGAGAGATATGTGATGAAAAGTTTAGTCTAAAATAAAAGCCGCACCTATCACTTGATGAAAATGAGGAAATAAAAAAGGGGAGAAAAAGGGGAGGAAAGAATAGAGTCGGCCTGAAAAGTGGAAGAAACATAGCGTAGTGTCAAAGAGGGCTTAGTCACTATTTCCCATATCTACCATACCCGTCCCTGAGCCTACGTTACAAGCCAAGTAAAGTCCTATAGTGATCCTAACCCAACAGTTTGAAAACTGAGGCATAGAAAATAAGGGCAAACCTATGGTATTGTGCATGCATTGCTGGAATATCTTTGTGAGTGTGAGTGTTCTAGTTCTGTCCCGGATATTATGACTGTATTATTGTGCGATTGGGACTTCTTTGAGGTGAGGGCACTAGATTAACATTGACTGTTAACTGTTAAGGTAAGTCTCATATGTGTATGCTATGTTGTCTGTTGATATCGTAATGTCATCCATGGATACCTTTGTGTTGTCTTGATAGGCGAAACTTATGCACTTGTTTGTATTGAAAAGGAGAGGGACACTTGTTGTAAGCTTAATTTCTAAATCATATGATTGCCAGAGGTCCTAGTTTCCTTTTACTTAAGCGTCATTCTAGGATAGTTTTGTTTTGTCGCTTGAGGACAAGCAACAGTTTTAAATTGAGGGTGTTGATGTGCCGTAGTTTTGCAGCACTTTTGATGCTTAAAACTTGGAATTGGAGCATGTTATTTAGTGATTTTTAGTAGATTTGATGTGTTTTGGAGTTTTGTGAAGGAAAACAAGATTCAGAGACTAAGTGCAGGAAAAGATTGACAGTTTGGCTGAAATTGACTTCTATAACTCAATCCTATGAGTCGTGAACACTTCCACGAGTCGTGGAAGTCAGTCGTGGAAAGAGTACTGAAGATTAAGCTGGAGCCTAAGTTCTATGGAAGGTTTCCACGAGCCATGGACATGTTCATGAGTCGTGATTCTTGCCCGTGGAACATGATCAGAGAAGGAGAAAGCTGTATGAGATCTACGACTCAATTCCACAAGCTGTGATTCAAGCCACGAGTCATAGACTGCTCTCGTGGAAAGGAACCCGTAGGAGGACAAATTATCTGAGTTCCACGAGTGCTGTTGACGACCCATAGAAACTTCCACGGACATACCGATTCCAGTTTCCTTGTTTAATTAGGATAGGATTTTTACTGTCTATAAATACCTTTCCTAGGTTTTAGTTTACGTTTTATGCTTGTTACTTTGTAGAAAACACATTCTAAATATTGTGATCTTGGTTTACTATTGGTTTTGAGAGTTATACACATCCATAGTTCATTGTTCTTACTTCCATCTTCATCTATTCAAGTTCACAGATTTCTTTACTTTTTATTGTAAGTATATGATCATGAATGCACCAATAACTTCTGATTGTTTACTTATGAACATGATTAGCTAAATCCACAACTAGGGTTGTGGGAACCATGAAGGATTAATAAAGTAGGCAAAGTACTTGGGTATTCTAGGGCGGTGTTTATGCATGTATTGTTCTTCCCTTCGTTTTGATTGCTTTTAACGGTGGCCAACATTAGAACTCGCCTTATCCTTACTTGCCGGACCAAGGAGTTAATGGATGGGAAAATGGTTGTTTAACAATGAAGATTTGAGGCTACCAACCCTCATCTAATAGCTTGACCTTGTCTAGGAATAACTAATCTGGGATCCAGGGTAAGGGTTAGTATAGCATACACCCACGACCGGACCAATGCGTGTGGTGAAATTCATCTATTTGTCGGACCAAGGATTTAGGTAAACCTAACTTACCGATTGTGCATGCTAAGCACCAATCTAGTCTACTAAGTACAAACACCTTACTAAATTATGATTTCATGGGAACACTAACCTAGTCGCTTCTCTCATTGATTACAACTCTTAAAACTGTTACGTGTTACTTGTTTACATTCTAGTTACAATTATTACTTGTCACTTAAAACGCCCCTTCATAGGGAAATAAATGGCTAACAGCGCAAGTAAAAACATATCAACCATAGTCCTACCATATTCCCTGTGGGATCGACCCCAACCTTCGTTGGATTCTATATTTGATCAGCGACCGCTTACGCTTCTAAAAAGAGGTGTAATTCGGGCTTATTATGCCTATGCATGTGGCTAATCTCATAGGTGATCCCTTAGTAGTGGATCTGTCACGCCCCGAGGCTACCTCCTAGATGTAACACGAGACTTGGGACCACAAGTGCCCCAAGTTAACCCTTGGATTTAGCATGACGTAACATAATATGAATAATGATAGCAGAAGCATAACAGGAGGAGTAAGCATACTAACTCAAACATAAAGGATCTAGGAATGTCACAAATTGAATCACGAAATATAGAATAACTATCTATGTCTTAAAAGACTCTAAAACCATCATAATGAGTTACTGGGATAAGACCCCAGCTAACTCTAAGTATTGAAGAAAAGAACCTGCAAATTAAGCACCATACTAGTCCTCGAATAAATGAGATATCACCAAGTCGAACTGAGTGGCCTGTGAACTCTATCCACGAACTTGAGAGTGGAACCTGTATCTGTATCATTAAAGGATGCAATGTGAGAATATGCGTCAGTATTATAGGATGTACCGAGTATGTGAGACATGCGTAAATATGGTAAAACATGCTTAAAACATAGTTCAAATTGAATGTATGCACAATAAGTGAAATCATAAGTAATATCATACTTTAAGCATAAGGTAAGAAATAGCATAGCATAAAAAGGCTTAAAAACATTCATACGGGAGTTTCTATTAACCAACATAAACCATGATGAGCTACATAGAGTCTAGTGTTATACACTCACACCGAAAAAGGTTGTCGAAACCGGCCAAGGTTAGAACCTTATCATAATAGGATCCTATCATAAGCCACAGAGGGCAACCTACGGTGGCAACATAGTTTTGGATTCAGGTTATCTAGAACCCTCATCGCTCGATGCTAAATACTACTCCCAAAATATACATATAGATCATAACATACTTCTGACATATCTAATGCCAAAATTCTATTTGAAAAGCATAAGGACATATCTAATGTCATGCAAATTCAAATTATAAGTCTTATAGCTTAGCATAGCCAAAATTCACTTTTTTTTTTTAAATTCATAACTTTAAGAATTTGGCATGCAATTTCATAAAGTACTTGAGATCATAATATCAATGCATGCAATTTTCCTTAAATCAATCCATGCATGCAAAAATTTATCTAGGGTTAGCCTTCAAATCACGAGATAAATAATCATTTGCAAAACCCATGTGAATCATGAAATTGAACTTAGAATTTGTTGAATAATCATAAGAAAACACTTAATAGAAATGCCCATGAGAATTGGGTAAGAACCCTAACTTGAAATACATAAATTCAATTTAGAAGAATTGGGGTTTTGGGCATAAGGGTGAAAGAAATCCCTCAATGAATACCCACATACCTGTTTTGAAGCTAGCCCAACTAAGAATGAGAAGAATGGAGACTTGGAATTGAATCCCTTGCTATGGAGCTTGAAGGAGTTCTTTCCTCTTTTGGGAGATGAATGAGAGATAATGAGGGACTTAGGCTAATTAGGGTAGAAACCCTACTAAAAGTTGCCAAAATGACCTCACTTAAGAGTTAAAAGGATGGGTAATTACAAAAATAACCCTGGGTAAAAGCTGGAAAAGAACTGATTAAAAAACTCGACTTCAGGTTCCACCAGTGAGGTCTACAAACCTTAGACTGAATCACAGTCTGTGGATGACTCTCGTGGTTCCTGGACAAAGTGTTCAGCTGCAGATCAACTTCTACGAGTCAACAGGATGGTCCATAAACTGAATGACGGACAATAGATCTAGTCGTGGTTTCTAGGGAAACGGTCAGCTCTCCGGTTTGATTCCACGAGTGGACAGGATGGTCCGTAGAATGAACTACGGTCTGTAGAACCCACTCGTGGTTCTCATAACAGAGGCTGATCCTGCAGAACCTTAACCATGAGTTCATTCCACGGCTCATGGTTGAAACCACGGCCCATGGTTTTGACTCGTAGTTCAGGGAAAGATCAAATTTTTCAGGATTTTAAGTTTAAAAGTTGGATCGAGTTACGTGGTGTTACAATATCTCCCCCTTGGGATCATTCATCCTTGAATGAAGGCTAAGTAAGGAAAACTGGAGAGAAAACAACCCAACCAACCAACAAAACATGAAAATTGAAGAATAAACATAAAATCTGAGCTTTTTAACTTAAAACATGATTGAACTAACTTCGGAAAACATGAATGTATGCTAGGATCATGAGAGAAACTAATGGAGCAGAATCGGAGGGATATACTAAGAAGGAAACTATTACCTCACAGTGAAACTGGATCGAAATGAAAGAGATGAGGGTACTTGGTTTTCATGGCTGCTTCTTCTTCCCAAGTAGCTCCCTCAACTAACTGATTCCTCTAAAGGACCTTTACCGAAGCAACTTCTTTGTTTCTCAACCTACAAATCTGATGATCAAGAATCTCCATGGGAACCTCCTCATAAGTAAGGATATCCTTCATGCTCACATCTTCCAAAGGAACAATCAAGGTCGGATCACCAACACACTTTTTCAACAAGGAAACTTGAAAAACTGGATGAATCGCTTCTAAATCCATTGGCAACTCCAACTCATAAGCAATACTACCAACTCTCCTAAGAATCCTGTAGGACCTACGTAGGGAGGACTAAGCTTCTCTTTCTTACCAAATCTCATCACACCCTTCATGGGTGACACCTTAAAAAATACTCAATCATCAACCTCAAACTCCAACCCTCTTCTCCTCATATCTACATATGATTTCTATCAACTCTGAGCGGTCTTCAACCTCTCCCTAATGATTTGAACCTTCTCCATAGTCTCATGAATCGAATCTAGATCAATCAAAGCTGCCTCACCTACCTTAAGCCAACCAATAGGAGATCTACACCTCCACCCATAAAGTGCCTCATAAGGAGCTATCAGGATGATAGAATGGAAGCTGTTGTTGTAGGCAAACTCGGTAAGAGGTAAGTGATCATCCCAATTACCTTTGAAATAAATCACACAAGGTCTCAACATATCCTCCAAAGTTTGAATAGTATGCTCTGCCTGGCCATCTTTCTGTGGGTGAAAAGTTGTGCTAAGCTTAACCTGAGTACCAAGACCCTTCTGAAATGACCTCCAAAACTGGAATGTAAACTGAGTACCCCTATCTGAGATGATAGTTAATGGAACACCATGCAATCTGACTATCTCACGAATGTAGATTCTAGCATAATCCTCTGTTGAATCGGTAGTCTTAACAGCTAATAAGTGGGCTAATTTAGTCATCCTATCGATAATCACCCAAATACAATCATGTTTCTTACGAGTACGAGGCAAACCTGTAATGAAGTCCATATTGATAGCTTCCCACTTCCAAGTAGGAAGATCAATATCCTGAGTCATACCACCCGATAGCTTATGCTCTACCTTAACTTGTGGACAATTGGGACACTTAGCCACCAAATTTCCTATGTCCCTCTTCATACCATTCCACTAATAAAATTCTCGTAGGTCATGGTATATCTTTGTGGCACTGGAGTGAATAGAATACCTGAAGCTATGGGCCTCTGTCAAAATCCACTATTCAACCTATCTATGTCAGGAACACACAATCGACCCTTATATCGAAGCACACCATCTCCCTCTTGGGAGAAAATCTCTACCCTTTGCTGATGGACTGCACCCTTCAACTGGTGCAAAATAGGGTCACTGTCTTGCTTTTCTTTCACTTCAGCTACCAAAGATGATTCGGGCCCATTCTAAACAATAACACCACCTTCTGTCAAATCCATAAGGCGAACTCCTAATCGAGCAAGTCGGTGAACATCCTTGAATGATTCCTTATTTCCGTTCTCAACTGAAGACATACTACTCATAGACAACCTACTAAGTGCATCCACCACCACATTGGCTTTACCCAGATGGTAAAGCACACTCATATCATAATCCTTAAGAAGCTCAAGCCACCTCTTTTGATGAAAATTTAATTCCTTTTGAGTGAACACATCCACATGAACACCATACAAGTAGTGTCTCCAAATCTTCAAGGCAAAAACCATGGCTGCTAACTCAAGATCATGAGTAGGGTAGTTCTTCTCATGAATCTTAAGTTATCTAGAAGTATAAGGAATAAACTTACCATGTTGCATCAACACAAAACCCAAACCAATCCTAGAAGCATCACAATACACAAAAAAGTTATTTGAGCCCTCGGATAGAGCCAAAACTAGAGTTGTTGTTAGCCTAGTCTTCAATTCCTGAAAGTTCTTCTAACATAGATCAGACCACTGAAATTTTACCTTTTCTTGAGTCAGCCGAGTCAATGGGGTAGCTATGGAAGAAAACCCTTCCAAAAATCTCCTGTAGTAACCAACCAAACCCAAAAAGCTCCTAATGTTCAACGGGGAAGTGGGTCTAGGCCAGTTCTTCATTGTCTCTATTTTCTGCCAATCAACTAGAATGCCATCTCTAGTCACAACATGACCCAGAAAAGTAACAGACTGCATCCAAAACTCACACTTTCTAAACTTAGCAAACAACTATCGATCCTTGAGAGTTTGCAACACAACTCTCAAATGGTCCGCATGCTCCTTCTAACTCTGAGAATAGATAAGAATATCATCAATGAAAATAATCACAAACATATCTAAATACTGTTTGAACACACGGTTCATCAAATCCATAAAAGCTGCAGGATTATTTGTTAGTCCAAAAGACATAACCACAAATTCATAATGACCATACTGAGTTTTGAAGGCTGTCTTAGGAATGTCACACTCTCTAACTCTGAGCTGATGATAACCAGATCTAAGGTCGATCTTGGAGAAGTAGCTGGCAGCCTGAAGCTGGTTAAACAAGTCATCAATCCTAGGAATAGGATACAGAGATGTTGGGCCTGATAAAAACTTTATCAAGAAGGTCCTTCAACTATTCTTTCAATTCTTTAAGTTCCACTGGAGCCATTCTATAAGGAGGAATAAAGATAGGATGCGTATCTGGAAGAACATCTATTCTAAAGTCAATCTCCCGCTCGGGAGGGACTCCGGGTAAATCCTCAAGAAATACTTTAGGAAACTCATCTACAATAGGGATTGACTGGAGAGATGGAGTCTCAAACTCCGTGTCCATAACCCCAACTAGATGATAGACATACCCTTAGAAATCATTTTCCTAGCCTTGAGATAAGATATGAAATGACCCCTTGAGGACAGAGGACTACCTTGCCACTCTAAGACAGCTTCGTTTAGAAACTTGAAACTAACAACTCGAGTACGACAATAAACTAAGAAATAACATTCATACAACTAATCCATATCAAGAATAACATCAAAGTCAGTCATCTCCAACTCTACTAGATCCGCTGAAGTGACTCTATGAAGGATTGAGATAGGGCAATTTCGATAGATTTTTTTAGCTAGGATTGACTCACCAACAAGATTAGAAACACAAAAGGGTTCTAAAATATGTTCAGGGAAAATTTAGAACTTGCAAGAAACATAAGGGGTCACAAAATAAAGGGAGGCACCGGGGTCCAATAAAGCATATACATCGAGAGAGGTCTACGGACCGTAGACTAAATCACGGTCCGTGATTGCCTCTCATAGTTCCTGGACAAAGTGTTCAACTATAGATCATGTTCTACGAGTCAACAAAATGGTCCATAGAATGAACGATAGACCATAGATCCATTCATGGTTTTTGGGGAAACAGTCAGCCCTCAGGTTTGATTCCATCAGTGGACAGGTGTAATGACCCTTTCGAACATTTTTGTATTTATGCATTCTTTGAACTGCTAGAGCTTTCCTATAGCAGCCCTAATTCATTTATGACATGCTGGGACCAGTGGTTCGGTGCCCTGGTCGTTCGCTTGGTTGTTTTGGCCGTTTGCCTGTTTTAGAGCCTTAACTTATAATATCATTTACTTTAGTCAATATTCTTAGTAAACATGCTCAGAATTAAATTCCGACAATTTTGTTAGCTCCAGATCATGGATTTTGGTGTAGATAGACCCTGGGTCGGGTTATGGGAGCTTTCAGTTTAGTTTTGTCTGAGTTTTTGTGTTTTAGCCAAGTTGAACTTGAAAGTTTAACTTTGGTCAACATTCAGAGAAGATGGCCTTGGATGGAAATTCTTTCCATGCAATTAGCTCTGGAATGTTGACTTTGGGCTAGGAGAACCTTTGGTTCGGGTCTCGGGGCTTCCAGACTTATTTTGGAGTATTGAGTTTCGAGTTAGTTTTGCTCCTTAAAACGATCTCAGTTGATAAATTCATTGATTATATTGAGTCCGTAATATCATTTCCACTCAAATAGCTCTATTGGTTTGTGAGTATCGGATTCCGATTGTGTCTGGAGTGCCCCGTAGAAGTTTAGAAAGTTGCAAATTTTTCTGTTGCGGGCCAGCTTTAAATAGCTGTTGGCCGCTTTATTTTCAGCTTTTGCTCTCATCTTCCCAACTCGTTTTCTCCACTATTTTTACACCAAATTCCTTCAAATCTTCACCTGCTCTTATCCATAACTTGGAGGAATAATTGTTGCTGATCCGGGTGTATTTCTTGGCCTCGTGAATAGGTAAAATCTCTTGTTAACTTTCGTTAATTTCCACAAATTTCATTCTTTCAACTCCAACTTCATTTTTCTCAACTCTAATTACTCAAGAATAGTGTGGGCTCGTGGGAATTCTCCAAATTATCATTAATCTTGCTCCTTTATTGTTGGTAAGCCTCTTCTTCTTCAAGCCTTGTTCTTCTCTTCAAGCTCAAAAACCTCAATGGTTGAGGCTCTTCCAAGCTTGATTTTTCTTGGATTAAAGCTGCATTGGAGAGCTTGATTGTTCGTGGTAGCTGTAGTTCCAGTCCGTGGTTGATTCTTGCTTCTAAATTGGTATATTTCCGCCCTTGAAAATCACAATTCTCCACTTTTGTTCTCATGAATTAGTAGTACTTCGGGACTATTTTGAGCCCCGAAACGAACTCCGTTTGTGCTCAAATTTTGAGCATGGGTTCCTAAATTCACCTCGGATATAATTGTGAATTTTATTTTCTATTTTGCTGCATGGGCCCCAAGGGTCATTTTTTGACCCGATTTTCTGTATAGCAATATGGGTGTCATTATTCTCGTCTTGACACCTAGATTATGTTTTTGATAGCATGACAGCTTTATGAAGCTGTTCGGAAGGGGAAGGCACATGAGTGATGGTTCATGTTTACAGTTCGGCCCCGAGGTAGGTTACCGTTTAAACTCCTTAGACTTTGCATATATAGAATAAAATTTAACTAATGGGCATCCTTGGGTTGGGTTTACTAGTTGGTACCACAAACCTTGACCGCTTTATTCATGTCCGATTCATTTCTTCCTCCGATGGTTGTAGTACCTGCGATAGATGATATTATCATCCTTGTAGTCCTGTGAGGCCTCATATTGACTCTGGAACATAGATGGTGGAAATTAGGGATGTCCGTGAGTCCCAGACATCATTATTATTATTATAGAGTTGACTATTTGTGCTATAGAATGATTGGAGCCTGTGCTGGGCTGATAGGTTGATTGTGAGCCATTGGGTTATTGATTATGATTGAGCATGCCATTATCATGCATATAAAAGGATTTTCTTCATGATTTTGGCTTCGGGCCTACTATTGCTTAATTTCTAAACCTTGCATGGCTCGTGGGGCCTATTTTCAGTAAAAATGATTGAAAAAGGGTTTGGTACTGTCTTAATGGATCTTCTTAGGGTAAGGGGGAATTAAAAGATGTGTATAACTATTTCCACTTACACTAGACTCGGCGGGGTCGAGCGCTAGACTTGTTTTACTATTACTCTCTGGGTGATGGTAGACACAGCGAGACCATGTGCTAGGACTATTTAACTTCCTGATTTAGACCTGTATACTCTCCGGGCAGCTTTACTTGGGGATTTTTAAGATTGCAGGGAATATAGTATGTTGGTAGGGGGCCTTCATGGACCTTGTTGTTCCAGACTAGGGGCTACGTGCTACGAGTGTCAGAGGGGGGGTATACGGTGTAGTAGAGCTATACGGGTGTGACCTTTCATGGATCTCCTCTTCTGGGCCTTCTAGGACGCCGGATGCGAGTAACATACGGTACTACTATCATTCTTGGCTTAGAAAGGCATGTCATACCATTCATTTATGTGAGGTTCCACCCCTGTTTGCTATTTGTTGATTGTACGCTCTGGCAGTATAGGATGCTAGAGGGTTTTTCTTCACTTGTTTGTGTTCCTTGGGTGTATGGGTGCCCGTGGGACTGTAGGTAGACTTATTATTACTATTTTGCTCTATTGGTTCATACTGTGGTTCTTATGACTTTGGATATTGTTAAGGTTAAACTTGGGCTTCCAGTTGTTGAATTCTTGACTTGAGATTGCAATATTAGTTGGGTTATCGTTCATTGTATTCAAACATGTTTATTGTTTTCTTCCTTTCCTTCTCTATTCATTGAGGTTATCGGTATACCGCCTATTTTCTAAACTCTTCTTTGTATACTTGTTGTTGCAAGGATCCCAGGTACGTGTTTCTTTCTTTCGCCTGTGATGTGTATTCTTTTGGCTAGCCATATGTATTGTTCCTGCTTATATTCCTTCTGTGCTAGCTTCCATGTAATTCTTCATTGCCTTCTATGACTAGTTGTTTTCTATTCTGCTTATTATTGCTCTTTTATCTTATATGTGCCCAGTCGGCCTATGATACCTACTGGGTACCTTTTGCTTCGCATTTAATGCTCATACTATACTCTGCATCATCTGGTGCAGATCCTAGTATGGACCATCGCCGTTAGCTCGTTGGAGACTCATGCGAGGAGCTATTTTTGAAATATTTCAGACTGAGGATGAGCTCTTGGCGACCGAAGCTTAACTTTTAGTGATCTTTTATATCATGTACTCTATTACTACTCGGAGACATCTGTATATATTGTTTTGGATCCTTTGTACTCCTTATATGTAGTTATGGATCTATACTATGTTATTAGGTTTTGGGGTTTTGGTTTAGCTTCCGCAAATATATATATATTCCTGTATCTACTTTTTTCGTCTTATTTCCCTTGCTTCCGCTTGTTTATATCATTCCTCCGCTAAAGTGTTAGATGGTAGCCCATTACTAACCATTTTGGATTATGGAGATTGATTCTCCTACTGGGGGGTTGTAGGTGCCATCATGCTCAAGAAATCAGGTCGTGATAGCTTGGTATCAGATCCTAGGTTCACCGGTATCATCAGTATAGGAGCCAATGTCTAGTAGAGTCCTGCAGATCGGGGCGGAGACGTCCATACTCAATCTTTGGAAGGCTATAGCGACATCTTAGGAAATATGACTCTCTTATTTGATTCTTTATCATGCGTAATCCTTGGTAGTTTCTTGAAATCCTACTTGTTCTCGTTCATTCTTCTACAGATGGCTCATACAAGATTGTCAGCATCGGGTGGAGATGAGCCTTCAACTCTAGCTAGGGGCCAGAGAGATCGTAGAGGTAGAGGTTCAGGACATCCCCGAGTAGTGGTAGCTGCAGGAGTTGAGATAGGGCCAGAGTTTGCTCCCAAGCAGTATGTGGACCAGAGGGCAGCCCAGGTACCACCAGCTCCAGTGTTAGCTTCAGCCCCAGCTCAGTCTTCAAATAGTCGGGGCTTACTGTGATAATTGTAGGGTATGATTGGAGAGCGGCTCTCTGAGGCAGCACAAACATCCGCTCAGGGAAAGCCCTGGGTGCATCGAGTTGAGGAGCACAACCTGTTACTGTAGATCCCCGTGCCGAGGTTATTCCAGTCCTATAAAGTGCACAGCCTCTTGCTCCTCGCCCAACTATGATAGAGACGGAGCAGAAGGCATTGGGTAGATTCTTGAGATTGGTACCTTCGAGGTTTTCTGGTAATTATGGGCAGAACTCCCATAACTTTATTACTATTTGTGAGGAGATGCTGCACCATCCAGGGTTGTTGGAGACTCACGGGGTTGGCTATACTACATATCAGCTAAAGGGCCCAACAAAGTTATGGTGGAGGGCCCAAGTTGCTTGGAAACCATCATCGTCACCTTCTTTGACTTGGTACAAGTTTTATGAGGTCTTTATGGCCAAGTTCTTAGCTCAGAGCGACAGAGAGAGACGGAGAGAGGAGTTCACCAGACTTACTCAGGATACTATGACCTTTTCAGAGTACAAGACCCTTTTCCATCAACTTGCTCTATTTGGGGCCATGATTATGCCTACTGAGTCTGACAGAGTCCATAGATTTGTTTGGGGGCTATAGAGAGAGTTTAGAGAGCCTGCAGAAGTATTAATTGCTAGTGGTCGGTCATTCCAGTCTATTGTGGACTATGCCCGTACTATAGAGGATTCTTGTCGTCATGACACTTGGGCCAGAGATAAGAGGCCTCGACATCAGGGTAGCTACAGTGGTTCTCAATATGGTGGTAGGGGTTCAGGCCAGTGGGGCTAAGGTCATCAGTCGCAGAGGCACCAGGTTCAGTCTAGTCGACCAGTTCAGGCTTTACTTCAGCCTTCTGGTTCTCAGTTTGAGTAGGGTCAAAGCAGTCAATATGGTCACAGTGGTCAATTTTCGAGAGGTACTACTTCTGGGGCATCAGGCCGAGGTGGACACACAGGTTCCACGGGTTCATCTCAGAAGGGTAGGCCGTTAGGGCCTTGCTATGAATGTGGAGTCAGCGATCATTTTTCCAGAGATTTTCCCCAGTGGGGTACAACCTGCTATGAGTGCATAGTTAGTGGTCATTTTGCTAGAGATTGCCCCCAGTGGGGTACAATTCAGCCAGCCATTATGCCGGCTCAGCCTATTTGCTCAGTTTAGCCACCGGCTCGAAGAAGTGGTGGTCAGGGTAGAGGTGGTGGCCCATGAGGCAGGACAGGTAGTAGGGATGGCGGTTGGTTAGGTGGTGATCGCCATCAGTTCTATGCAATCTCTAGGAGACCGGAGGTAGAGGCCTCAGATGTTGTGATCACAGGTATGATTTTTGTATGCCATCAACCAACTTATGCTTTATTTGATCCTAGATCTACATGTTAATACGTATCAGCCTACTTTATGCCTTGTTTAGGGTTGGCTAGTGAGCCGTTATCTTTTCCTATTTCTATTTCGACCCCAGTAGGAGATTCTTTAGTAGTGGATCGAATTGTGAGATCTTGCATGATATCTGTTGGCGATTAGGAGACTTAGGGTGATTTGATGATACTTGCTATGTTAGATTTTGATGTGATACTAGGCATGGACTGGTTATCCCCTCACCGTACAGTTTTGGATTGTTATGCCAAGACTGTTACCATTACTGTGCCTGGTGTATCCTCGATTATATGGCAGGGTTTTGTTAGCCACGTGCCATCCGGGATGATCTCTTGTTTTCAAGCTAGGAAGCTGATTTTGCGAGGGTATTTGGCTTACTTACCATATGGCTGAGATGCTAGTGCCGACCCTTCTTCCCCTAAGTCTGTTCCTGTGGTTAGAGACTTCCTAGATGTGTTCTCTACCGACCTGCCAGGCCTTCCACCTAAGAGAGATATTGATTTCTCTATTGAGTTAGACCCGGGAACCAGGCCCATTTCTATTTCTCCCTATTGTATGGCTCCTACTGAGTTGAGAGAGCTTAAGGAGAAGCTCCAAGATTTGTTATCTAAGGGGTTCATTAGACCGAGTGTGTCGCCTTGGGGTGCTCCTGTTCTATTTGTTAAGAAAAAAGATGGGTCGATGCAGATGTGTATTGATTATTGGAAGTTGAATAGGGTTACTATGAGAAATGGGTATCCGATGCCGCGTATTGATGATTTGTTTGATCAGCTCCAGGGTTCAGCCATGTTTTCAAAGATAGATTTGAGGTCAGGCTACCATCAGTTGACGATTAGGGTGGAGGACATCCCTAAGACAATATTCAGGACACGTTACGGCCATTATGAGTTCCTAGTGATGTCTTTTGGGTTGACTAATGCCCCCGCAACTTTCATGGATCTGATGAACAGGGTGCTTAGCCTGTATTTGGACTCCTTTGTAATAGTCTTCATAGACGACATTCTGATATACTCACGGAGTAGAGATGAGCATCAGCAACATTTGAGGATTATACTCCAGACTTTGAGAGATCATCGGTTTTATGCCAAGTTTTCTAAAGTGTGAGTTTTTGCTTGAGTCAGTTGCATTCCTAGGACACGTGGTGTCTAAGGATGGGATTAGAGTAGATTCGAGAAAGATTTCAGTGGTCCGTGATTGGCCTAGACTTACTACTCCTACTGAGGTTCACAGCTTTGTTGGGTTAGCAGGGTACTACAGACGGTTCGTAGAGGGGTTTTCTTCCATAGCATCACCTTTGACTAGGCTGACTAGGAAGGATGTACCATTTTAGTGGTCAGTTTAGTGCAAGGATAGATTTCAGAGGCTTAAGGCCTTGTTGACTTTAGCTCCTGTATTGACTTTTCTGGTTGAGGGTCAAAGATTCTTCGTGTATTGTGATGCTTCTGCGGTGGTCTTGGTATTGTGTTGATGCAGCGGGGTCATGTGATTGCATATGCATTGAGGCAGCTGAAAGTTCATGAGCGCAACTACCCCACCCATGATTTGGAGTTGGTGGCGGTAGTTTTTGTGCTCAAGATCTGAAGGCACTACTTATATGGAGTTCATTGTAAAATATTCACCAATCACCGGAGTCTTCAGTACATTACGAGTTAGTGAGAGCTGAACTCGAGGCAGAGGAGATGGATTGAGGTGTAGTGAGAGCTGAACTCGAGGCAGAGGAGATGGATTGAGGTGCTGAAGGACTATGATTTCACTATTCTATACCATCTGAGCAAGGAAAATATGGTAGCGGATACCTTGAGTCGAAAGGCGATGAGTATGGGTAGCCTAGCTTCACTTTCAGTTTCTGAGCAACCGTTGGCCTTGGACGTCCAGTCCTTGGATAACCACTTGGTTAGGCTTGATTTGTTGGATCCCAGTCGAGTTGTTGCCAGTGTTGAGGTTTGGTCTACTCTTGCTGATTAGATACAGAGCCATCAGTTTGAGAATCGGCGGTTGTGTGACCTTCAAGATCAGGTTGTTCGGGGTGATTCTAGCTAGGCTACTCTAGATTCAGATGGGGTTCTGAGGTTTGGTAGTCGACTTTGCATTTCGAGGGTTGGTGATTTGATTCAGTTGATACTCCGTGAGGCACATTATTATAAATACTCCATTCATCCTGGTGTCGTGAAGATGTATATAGACTTGAGATAACTTTACTGGTGGAGTGGTATGAAGCAAGATGTAGCAGAGGTTGTGTCTCGGTGCTTAAACTATCAGCAGGTGAAGTTTGAGCAAATGAAACCTGGTGGGTTAATGCAGTGACTTCCCATTCCTGAGTGGAAGTGGGAAGGGATTACTATGGATTTCGTGGTTGGTTTGCCTCGTACCTCTAGGTGTTTTGATTCCATTTGCGTGGTTGTGGATTGGCTGACTAAGTTAGCCTATTTCTTGACAGTTCAGACTTCTTATAGTGCCGAGAGGTTAGCTCAGATCTATATTCGTAAGGTTGTTTGGTTACACGGGGTCCCAACTTCTATCATTTCAGATTGCGGCAGTTAGTTCACATCTCAGTTTTGGAGAGCTATTCAGCGAGATTTGGGTATAGAGGTTTAGCTTAGTACTACTTTCCACCCTCACACAGATGGCCAGTCTGAGAGGAATATCCAAGTCCTGGCGGACATGCTTCGAGCCTATGTTCTTGATTTTGGAGGTTCTTAGGATTAGTTTGTGTCTTTGGCCGAGTTTGCGTATAATAATAGCTTCCATTCTAGCATTGGCATCGAATACTTTGAGGCATTGTATGGTAGGCTTTGCAGATCGCATGTTGGTTGGTTTGACGGATTGGAGTCCAGGCCATAGAGTACTGATTTACTTCGGTACTCCTTAGAAAAAGTTAAGGTAATTCAGGATAGACTTTGAGCTGCTCAGAGTAGGCAGAAGAGCTACGCTGATCATAGACTTTGTGCCTTGGAGTTCAGCATTGGTGATTTGGTATTCCTCCGTGTGTCCCCTATGAAGGGCGTGTTGAGATTTGGTTGGCGAGGCAAGCTTAGCCCCAAGTGTATTAGGCCGTTTAAGATCCTCCAGAGAGTTGGTAGTGTTACCTATCAGTTAGCCTTGCCTCCGATGTTTTTAGCTATGCATTCGGTGTTTCATGTTTCGATGTTGAAACGGTATGTACTAGATGAGTCTTATGTGTTGCATTGGGAGTCAGTTCAGTTGGCTGAGGTCTTGTCCTTTGTCGAGGAGCCAGTTGCTAGATTGGCCAGAAATTTGAGGAAAATTAAGGTCTAGGGAGATTCCTATTGTAAAAGTTTAGTGGAGGCATCGTTCAGTCGAGGAGGATACCTAGGAGACCGAGAGAGATATGCGGGCACAGTATCCGCAGCTGTTTGAGCCTTCAGGTACCTCTTTCTTCCTGACTTTCGAGGACTAAAGTCCTTTTTAGTAGTGGATCATGTAATGACTCTTTCAGTCATTTTTGCGTTTACGCCTTCTTTTTACTACAAGAGCTTTCTTGTAGTGGCCCCAAGTCATTTATGACTTGCTGGGACCGGTGGTTCGGTTCCTTGGTCGTTCGTTTGGTCATTTTGGCCGTTTGTCTGTTTTAGAGCCTTAACTTAGAATATCATCGATTTTTGTCAACATTCTTGATAAACGTGCTTGAAATTGAATTTTGACAGTTCTATTAGCTCCAAAGCGTGGATTTTGGTCTGGATGGACCTTGGGTCGGGTTCTGAGAGCTTTCGGTTTAGTTTTGACTAGGTTTTTGTGTTTTAGCCAAGTTGAACTTGAAAGTTTGACTTTGGTCAACATTAAGAGAATACATTTTCGGATGGAAATTCCGTCCATACTATTAGATTTGGAATGTTGACTTTGGGCTAGAGGAACCTTTGGTTCGGGTCCCGGGGATTCTGGACTTATTTTGGGGTATTGAGTTCTCAGTTAGTTTTGGGTATGGGGCCCACTTTTTCTTAAAAGGATCTTCGTTGGTAAATTCATTGATTCTATTAAGTCGGATTTTCTCTTCGAGAACACTCGCCTCGTCGATTCTTCCCCTCGTTCCTTTTATCTTGGACATTGAGATGTTCATGCAAAGCATTCTTTTCTACCCTATGTAGGCGACACAAGCTACAGAGCTGTAGACTTAAGACCTATGGATATTTCTTTGACGGGTGATCGGGTCTTAGAATCCTCAGGAAAGTGTAAGCACAATGTTGTTTCCACTCAAATAGCTCTATTGGTTTGTGAGTATCGGGTTCTGATTGTGCCCGGAATGCCCCATAGAAGTTTAGAAAATTGTAGATTTTTCTGTTGCGGGCCAGCTTTAAATAGCTGTTGGCCGCTTTATTTTCAGCTTTTGCTCTCATCTTCCCAACTCCTTTTCTCCACCATTTTTACACCAAATTCCTTCAAACCTTCACCTGCTCTTACCCATAACTTGAAAGAATAATTGTTGCTGATCCGGGTGTGTTTCTTAGCCTCGTGAATAGGTAAAATCTCTTGTTAATTTTCATTAATTTCCACAAATTTCATTCATTAAATTCTTGTTTTTCATGATTTTTAGCTTATTTCTTTCACTTCTTTCAACTCCAACTTCATTTTTCTCAACTCTAATTACTCAAGAACAGTGTGGGCTCGTGGAAATTCTCTAATTATCGTTAATCTCACTCCTTTATCGTTGGTAAGCCTATTCTTCTTCAAGCCTTGTTCTTCTCTTCAAGCTCAAAAACCTCCATGGTTGAGGCTCTTACAAGCTTGATTTTTCTTGGTTTAAAGCTGTGGTGGAGAGATTGATTATTCGTGGTAGTTGGAGTTCTAGTCCATGGTCGATTCTTGCTTCCAAATTGGTACATTTACGCCATTGAAAATCGCAATTCTCCACTTTTATTCTCATGAATTAGTAATACTTCGAGACTGTTTTGAGCTCCCAAACAAACTCCATTTGTGCTCAAATTTTGAGCATGGGTTTCTAAATTCACCACAGACATAATTGTGAATTTTAGTTTCTATTTTGCTGCACGGACCCCCAGGGTCATTTTTCGACCGGATTTTTGGCTTGGTTTCCATATAGCAATATGGGTGTTGTTCTTCTCATCTCACCTAGATTATGTTCTTGATACCGTGGCAGATTTTTGAGGCTGTTCGGAAGGGGAAGGCACACGAGTAACGGTTCGTGTTTGCAGTTCAGCCCCGAGGTAGGTTACAATTTAAACTCCTTAGACTTTGCATATATAGAATAAAATTGTACCAATGGGCATCCTTGGGTTGGGTTTACAAGTTGGTACCACAAACCTTGACCGCTTCATTCATGTCTGATTCATTTCTTCCTCTGATGGTTGTAGTACCTGCGATAGATGATATTATCACCTTGTGGTCTTGTGAGGCCTTATATTTACTCTGGAACATAGATGGTGGGAAATTAGGATGTCCGTGAGTCCCAGATATCATTATTATTGTTATAAAGTTGGCTATTTGTGTTGTAGAACGATTAGAGCCTGTATAGACCCGATAGATTGATTGTGAGTCATTGGGATTTTGATTGTGATTGAGCATGCCATTATCATGCATATAAAAGAATTTTCTTTATGATTTTACTATGGTTTTGGCTTCGGGCCTACTATTGCTGAATTTCTAAACCTTGCATGGCTCATAGGGCCCATTTTTTGGTAAAAATGATTGAAAGAGGGTTTGGTACCGTCTTAATGGATCTTCTTGGGGTAAGGGGGAATTAAAGGATGTTTTATCACTATTTCCACTTATACTAGACTTAGCAGGGTCGAGCGCTAGACTTGTTTTACTATAACTTTTGGAGTGATGTTGGACTCGGCGGGGCCATGTGCTAGGACTATTTAACTTTCAGATTTAGACCTGGATACTCTTCAAGCAACTTTACTTGGAGATTTTTGAGATTGTGGAGCATCTAGTATGTTGGTCGGGCGCCTCCATGGACCTTGTTGTTCTGGACCAGGGGCTACATGCTGCGAGTGCTGGAGTGGGGGTATATGGCATAGTAGAGGTATACGGGTGTGACCTTCCATAGATCCCGTCTTCTGGGACTTATAGGACGCCGGAAGCGGGTAACATACGGTACTACTATCACTCTTGGCTTAGCATAGCATGTCATATTATTTATTTGTGTGAGGTTCCACCCTTGTTTGTTTTTTATTGATGGTACACTCCGGTAGTATGGGATACCGTAGGGTTCGTCTTTACTTGTTTGTGTTCCTTGGGTGTATGGGTGCCCGTGGGACTCTATTGGTTCCTATTGTGGTTCTTATGACTTTGGATATTTTTAAGGTTAAACTTCGGCTTCCAATTGTTTATTTCTTAACTTGAGATTGCATGCTTAGTTGGGTTATCATTCACTGTAGTCGAACATATTTACTGTTTTCTTCCTCTCCTTCTCTATTTGTTGAGGTTACCGGTATACTGCCTATTTTCTAAACTCTTCATTGTATACTTGTTGTTGCAAGGATCCCGGGTACGTGTTTCTTTCTTTCGCTTGTGATGTGTTTTCTTTTGGCTGTCCATATGTATTGTTCCTGCTTTTATTCCTTCTGTTCTAGCTTCCGTGTACTTCCTCATTGCCTTCTGTGACTAGTTGTTTTCTATTCTGCTTATTACTGCTCTTTTATCTTATATGTGCCCAGTCAGCCTATGATACTTACTGGGTACCTTTTGCTTCGCATTTGGTGCTTATACTATACTTTCCATCACCTGGTGCAGAGCCTAGTGTGGGCCATCACCGTTAGCTCATTGGAGACTCGTGCGAGAGTTATTTTTGAGATATTTCAGACTGAGAGTGAGCCCTTGGCGATCGGAGCTTAGCTTTTCGTTATCTTTTATATCATGTACTCTATTACTACTCGGAGATATCTGTATATATTGTTTTGGATCCTTTGTACTCCTTGTATCTAGTTCTGGCTCTATACTACGATACCAGATTTTGGAGTTTTGGTTTAGCTTCTGCAGATGTATATATATATTCCTGTATCTACTTTCTTCAGCTTATTTCCCTTGCTTCTGCTTATTTATATCGTTCCTCTGCTAAAGTGCTAGATAGTAGCCCATTACTAACTGTTCTGGGCTATGAGTATTGGTTCGCCTACTGGGGGGTTGTAGGTGCCATCATGACCGATAAATTGGCTCGTGATAACGGGATGATCCATAGAATGAACTATGGTCCGTAAAACCCACTCGTGGTTCTCAGACCAGAGGTTGATCCTGTAGAACCTTAACTACAAGTTCATTCCATGGCTCATGGTTCAAACCATGGCCGGTTTGGACTCATAGTTCTAGGAAAGATCATATTTTTTAGGCATTTTAAGTTTAAAAGTTGGACCAAGTTCTGGGGTGTTACAGGATTGGGTGTATAGATTTTGTGTGGTGACTATTCAGGTGTATGACACTTGGGCAGACCTGTTGTGCTTGATATGGTTGATTTTGATGTTGTTCTAGGCATGGAATGGTTATCCCCTTATCATGCGGTCTTGGATTTCTTTATTAAGACCACCTTAGCTATGCCTGGAATACCCTTAATTGTGTGGCAGGGTTATGATAGTCATACACTAACAAGGATCATTTCTTATATTCAGACTAGGATGTTCATGTCAAAGGGGTATTTGTCTTATCTTACTTATGTTCATGATATTAGTGCTGACATGGCTTCACTTGATTCGATTCTTGTGGTCCACGAGTTTGCAGATGTCTTTCCTACTAACTTACCTGGCCTCTCTCCTGAGCGTGATATAGACTTTGCCATTGATGATGAGTCAGGCACCTGACCCATTTGTATTCCACCTTATCGCATGGCTCCTGCTGAGTTGAAGGAGCTTAATGTTTAGCTTCAATATCTTCTGGGTAAGGGCTTCATCAGGCTGAGTGTTTCTCCTTGGGATGCTTCTATTTTGTTTGTGAAGAAAAAAGATGGCTCTATGTGTATGTGTATCAATTATCGACAGCTGAATAAGGTGAATATAAAGAATAAGTATCCAATGTCACATATTAATGATCTACTTGACCAGCTTCAGGGTGCAGCCATGTTCTCTATGATTGATTTGAGATCTGGCTACCATTGATGTGCCGGTATTTTTTATGGCATATTTTACTCCTTTGACAAAATAATAGACGTAAGTTTTCAAGAAAATATTATTCAAATTTATGTGTTTTGGTTGTATTTGAGGAAAGATAGACTTAAATAAACAAGAGAGCTTAGTTGGGACAAAAACAAGATGTTTTGCTGATCGTTGTGAGTTGAAACAAATTGTTGCTACAACCGTTGCATTCAACAAAGAAGACAAAAGTTGAGGCAAAAATTTGAGTTACAACGGATAGGGAAATGGACCGTTCTTATTCAAAATGGTTTGTTCCTTGGATCATTTCCAGAACCAGAAAGCTGCCTAATGTCGGAAGTTACAACGCAAAGGGAAATAGTTTATTGTGACTAAAAATGGACCATTATGACCATCAAGTAAACCAGTCAAAGTTCTCAGCAAGTCATCACAAGGTGGACGACTTACCAAAATTTCTCAGCAAGTCATCACAGGCTGGACAACTTACCAAAATTTACCAGTAAGTCATCACAGGCTAGACGACTTACCAGAAACCAACTTTAGTTGGGAAGTTACAACGCTCAAGGAAATGGTCTGTTGTTGACCAAAATGGACCATTTTGGCATCCATTTGTTGGACGTGTCTTTTCTTTCCTAGACCAATTCAGATTTTATTTGGAATTGCCTATAAATAGGACTCCTAGGGTATACGGTCACTTCTTTCCAGGATAGTTTTGAACACATTTTTGGAGAGAAACAAATGTTACTTTTCTTGTAATTGGTTTGGAGATTCAATTTGCTCATTGTTCTTGGAGAATGGAAGTGTTTTTCAAATTATTTGTAAGAACCCTTCTTTTAGCATGAATGTTATTATCTTCTCTTCTTCTAAAAGCACGAGTAGCTAATCTCACACAACTAGGGTTGTGGGATCCATGGTGAATTAATGAAGTACAGTTGATTTGTTATTGGATTCATGTTGTATATACTATTGTGTTGTTATCCTTCATTTTTATAGATTTCTAATGGTTGCAAATATTAGAATAATCCCTAGATTTGACTTGCTTGAAAGAAGAGGTTAAAAACTGGGAAAAAGGTTTAACAAAGAGGATTTGGAGCTTTTAACCTCCGTCTAATGAGTAATGCTCTAGCGAGATTAATCTACTTGAGGCTAAAATTGAATTCTTTACTTTTATCTTTTCAAGTTCAAAAAAATTGAAGGGAAAATCATCTAATTGGGTTGAGAAATATTTAGGCATATATTTATATTCAATGGCCTCACATTAGTTGTACGAAGTGAATCTGTTACCAATGTTAATCCAAATTTGTTGTAAAGCCATGGTGAACACACCCCTAGTTTGCTTCGAATATTAATTTGTACTCATTAAAATTTTATCATTTGTTTCGTGAATTAGTCAAAGACTAAGAAAGTTTGAAAGTTATAAACCTCCCCCCTATTTTCTGGAAATCATAGACTAGTAGTCATTTAAACTGCTAACGACTTAATTCTCACCATATTCCCTGTGGGATTCGACCCCAACCTTTGTTGAGTAACATATTTGACAACGACTGCTTATACTTCTTAAGTGAGGTGTAATTTGGGTGTATCAAATTTTGGTGTCATTACCGGAGAATACGATTGTCTATTAAGTCTGGTGTATTTACTTGACTCTTAGTCATATTTATTTCTATTGGTGGTCTTTATATTTTTTTTGTATTATTTTTATTTACAAATATTTTTTTTTATCTTACCACTCTTCTTGAGATGACATCTGAAAAAGTGTGGAGTGATAGGTGTTCTTGTAATTCTTGTGCTTCTGATAATATCGATCTTTGCAGAATATTAGTAAACGCAGTTGAGAATATCCATGAGAGAAGTAAGCGTGCGATAAGAATTCTCATAAAAACAAATATAGAGCTCATTCATGAAGAGTATAAGTTTATCTTGGATATCCTCAACGTGGAAGAAGAGTTGAGTGAAAAAGTTGATGCATTTGACGCCCAACAATTTAGTTATGAATTGTGTGAGGAAGAAAAGATGCTTATAAGCCAACTTGAGGAGCTAAAATTGGAGAAACAACTACTAGACCATACTCTTATTGATGTTGTAACTGTTGAGAAGAGTACACTAGAGTTATGTGAGGAAGTAGATAAAATTATTTTTGAAGTCTCTAGTGTGTGTGAATATGAGGATGTAAATAATAATACAATCCATGAGTTAGGACGCATTGGATCTCATTCCAATCATTTTTATACATTATATTTAGATGGTGAGTTATTAACTGAGCCATATGAACTTATGGGAGAGTATAAGAATGAGGAACAATGTGTCTATATTATTGAATTTATTGTGCCAAAATCAGAGAATTACATTCCTCACTTAAGGTCCAAAAAGTGTGAAATTCGATATCTATTTCTTGGGACCTTTATATTTATATCACCACCTCTTGAGCATAGTAAAAAATTAGAAAAGAAATTAGGGGTGCAATTCCTAAGTTCTAAGTGGAAGGAAAAATGGTTCACTTGATGGTGTCGTGTCGCGACGTTAAATCAAGCGCTCATTAGGAGGCAACCCAATTTGTAGTGTAACTTCTTATGTTTATTTTTATAGTGTTATGCTTTGTTTTTTTTTGTATTTTTTTTAGTTTGTGTGCAGATTAGGAGAAGTCTGAGTACCCAAAATTTAAAGCTAAAGAACATGGTTGAGCTTAAGTGTTAGATCGCGTGGGCCTTAATGAAAATTACGAGAAAACATGTTATTAGCTAGGCCTTAGAGGGCTTCAGGGAGTCTCTCTCACCCTTCTTCTTCTTCTTCTATAAATTACTTCGGGGATAAAGCATGATTTTGATTTGAGGGTGTTGGGATACCTGTGAGTCTATCACCATCGAGGGTTTTTCTTGCCGTGTTTCTTTTCCGTTCGGTGTGCTATTTAGTAGAACCGGTATGTTTAGGTGGTTATTGAAATTTTTTTGGTGTTGTGTTGTTAAGTTGAGTCTATAGCAAGCATGGCATTTTGCAGTTTGTAATAAAAAAGAGTCCCCTCCTAAAAGTTTGATTTTGTACTTGTGATTGAAACAGTTAACTGTTCTGGATCCCTGAATGTCAATGATTGTATGCGATTGTAGTAACTTTGCTTAAGCCAAACTTTGGTTTTGATAGTTGGTAGTGATATGGTTTCTTGGTGCCAAGTATGTGTGAGCTTATTGTGATAAATTCTTACTCTGTGCATGCATCTAGAACTTTCCTGACCTATTCTGTGAGGTTCAAAGTCAGTTTCTTAGGAAAGGATCATAGGCCCTTTTTGTGTGCAGTCCACTTAGACTAAGAAGCCATCCAAATGTAAATAATTCCTTTGATCCCTGTTTGAGCCACATTTAACTTTTTTCTTTCGATAACCCTTTACCTTCCTTTTTTTAACTTTGAATCTCTATTTTGGCCCTGGTCCCTCCTTGGACATCGTTCACACTCAGGCAATTAGCCTAAGTTGAGGGTGGCTACTGTAGAGGTATATGATAAGAAAAATGGGGTATTTTAAACAGTGGTTGTTGATAGCATAAAAAGTACAGGTATGTGCCAAAGAAAAAGAAATGAGAAAGAGTGAAAAAAAGTGAAAAAGAAAGAAAAAGAGAAATCAAGTTAAGAAGGCAGCACCTGTAGCTAGAAGTGATGGATTTAAAGGTGAGTAAAAGTGGATGAAATAAGTGAGTTGAAATAGTAGGTCGGTAATTCCAAGGAGGGCTTAGTCACTATTCTCCAAATGTATCCTACCTGCACCCGAAACCTCATTACAAGCCGAAACAAGTCCTGTAGTGATCCTGAGTGATTATCTGAAAAACTAAAATGGAATAGTAAGGGCAAGCCTATGGTATCGCATATGCACTGTTTGAAATTGTTTGTGAGTGTAAGTAATCTTACTTAGTCCCAAATCTTGTGTGGGGGACTTTTTTGTGGTGAAAGCACATGTGTTCTTTATCATCTTCTGACTGTTGGGATAACTGTTTTGTATGTATGTGGAGTACTCTATTGTAATGACATGCTTGGATCCTTACTGGTTAGCTTTTTCAAACACTTTTGTAATACAGGAGGGGGGGTGGATGAAGTTGATCCAATTGTTGAATGGTCATTGATTGCTATAGGCATGATGTGTTTTGCTTTTATTGAGTCATCTATTTTTGGTCTTGTGTCATGTTGCTTGAGGACAAGTGAATGTTTTAAGTTGAGGGTGTGATGTGCCGGTATTTTATGACACATTTTACTCCTTTTACCAAAGAATACACGTAAGTTTTCAATCAAATATTGTGCAAATTTATGTGTTTTGATTGTGTTTCAGGAAAGATAGACTTAAGGAAATAAGAGAGCTTAGTTGAGCCAAAATGAGATATTTTGCTTATCGTTGTGAGTTGAAACAAACCATTGGTACAATCGTTGCATTCAATGAAGAAGACAGAAGTTGAGGTGAAAATTTGAGTCATAACGGACAGGGAAACGAACCGTTCTTCTTCAAAATAGTCCATTCCTTAGATTGTTTCAAGAACTAGAAAGCTTCCTAATGTCAAAAAGTTACAACGCAAAGGGAAATGATCCATTGTGACTAAAAACGGACCGTTATGACCAACTTTCAAGTCAACCAGGCAAGGTTCTCACCAAGTTGTCACAAGCTGGATGGCTTACCAAAATTTCTCAGCAAGTCATCACAAGCTGGACGACTTATCAAAATTTACCAGCAAGTAATCACAGGCTGGACGACTTACCAGAAACCAACTTTTGTTAGTCAAGGAAATGGTCCGTTATTGACCAAAATAGACTGTTTTGGCATCCATTTGTTGGACACGTCTTTCCTTTCCTAGATCAATCCAAATTTTATTTGGAATTGCCTATAAATAGGACTCCTAGGGTATGTTTATGAGCATTTCTTTCCAGGATAGTTTTGAACATGTTTTTGGAAAGAAACAAACGTTACTTTTCTTATCATTAGTTTGAAGATTCATTTTGCTAATTGTTCATGGAGAATTGAAGTGTTTTTCATATTATTTGTAAGAACCCTTCTTTTAGCATGAATGTTATTATCTTCTCTTCTTCTAAACGCATGAGTATCTAATCTCCCACAACTAGGGTTCTAGGATCCATGGTGAATTAACAAAGTAGGGTTGATTTGGTATATGATTCATGTTGTATATACTATTGTGTTGTTATCCTTTAATTTTTACAGATTTCTAATTGTTGCAAATATTAGAATAAGCCCTAGATTTGAATTTCTTGAAATAAGAGGTTAAAAACTGGGAAAAAGGTTTAACAATGAGGATTTGGAGCTTCAAACCTTCGTTTAATGAGTATTGCTCTAGCGAGATTAATCTACTTGAGGCAAAAATTGAATTCTTTACTTTTATCTTTTCAAGTTCGAAAGTATTGAAGGGAAAATCATCTAATAGGGTTGAGAAACATTTAGGCATACATTTGTATTCAATTGCCTCACATTAGTTGTACAAAGTGAATTTGTTACCAATGTTAACCCAAACTTATTGTAAAGCCATGGTGAACACACCTCTAGTTTGCTTCTAATATTGATTTGTACTCATTAATATTTAATCATTTGTTTCGTAAATTAGTCAAAGACTAAGCAAGTTTGAAAGTTATAAACCTCCCCTCCCCCTCATTTTTCAAAAATCATAGACTAGTAGTTATTTAAATTGCTAACGACTTAATTCCAACCATATTCCCTGTGGGATTCGACCCCAACATTTTTGGGTTCTATATTTGACAACGACCACTTATACTTCTTAAGTGAGGTGTAATTTAGGCATATCAACCATCAATTAAGGAGTCTTGTGGTGAACATCCCTAAGACAGCCTTCAGGACTCGCTACGACCATTATGAGTTTTTGATGATGTCTTTTGGGTTATGAGTAGCATTCATGGACTTGATGAACCGCATGTTCAGGCCTTAGTTGGACTCCTTCGTGATAGTATTCATCAACGACATCCTTATCTACTTGAGGAGTAGGGAGGAGCATGAGCAACATTTGAGGATTGTGCTCTAGACTTTGAAAGATCAGCAGCTTTATGCTAAGTTCTCAAAGTGTGAGTTCTAGATTGAGTTTGTAGAATTCTTAGGGCACGCGGTGTCCAAGGATGGGATCATAGTATACCCGACAAAGATTGAGACAGTTCATGGCTGGGATAGGCTTACTTCTCCTATCGAGGTTCATAGTTTCATTGGGTTAGCAGGTTATTACAGATAGTTCATCGAGGGATTCTCTTCTATTACAGCACCATTGACTAGACTAACTAGGAAGGATGTCTCATTTCAGTGGTTTGATGAGTAGAGGCGAGCTTTCTGAAGCTCAAGGATTTATTAAATTCAACTCCAATTTTTACTCTTCCAGTTGAGGGCCAGGGGTTTATAGTATTTTGTGAAGCTTTGGGTGTTGGTTTGGGTTTTGTTCTGATGCAGTAGGGCCATGTGATAGCATATGCTTCTAGACAGCTAAAAGGTGCATGAGCGCAACTACCCCACCCATGACTTAGAGTCGGCGGCAGTGGTTTTTGTGCTTAAGATTTGGAAGCATTACCTTTATGGTGTTCATTATGAGATATCACTGACCATCATAGCCTATAATACATTATAAGCCAGAAGGATCTTAATTCGAGGCAACGCATGTGGCTTGAGTTGCTGAAGGACTATGATATCTCTATTTTGTACCATCCGGGAAAGGCAAATATGATAACAGATTCCTTCCGTTGAGTATAGGGAGTTTGGATTTCCTGTCAATTTTAGAGCGACCATTAGCCTTGGACATCCAGTCCTTAGCCAATTGTTTGGTTTGACTTGATAGTTCTGACCCTAGGAGGATTCTTGCTCGAGTTGAGGCATAATCAACATTGTTAGAGAAAATTTGGGAGATGCAGTTTGAGGATATTTGGGCTAGGGGGACCTCTGGTTCGAGTCCCAAGGCTTTTGAACTTATTTTGGGCTATTGGTTGATTTTTGGTTAAAAATGGATTTTTGGGTATGGAACCCACTTTTAGTCAAAACAATCTTCATTGGGAATTTCATTAATTCCATTGAGTTTGGAATATCATTTCTAGTTGGGTAGCATGTCTGGTCTGAATGAATCCCAAGGGTCCATTCGGAGACTTTTGAACTTGTTAAAAATCTGGTTTTTCAGTTGCTGGTGCACTTGACTTTTCTTCATCGTGAACCCTCGCGATCATGAGGGTCTGACCATCGCATTCGCGAGGAGGACCTCCACGATCGCGATGAAGGGATCTATTGGGATGCAACCCAGTTCCTTCTCTGTAAATCCAAGAAGGACCATCGCGATCGTGATGGGCTGGCTGAGTGGGTCCTGCGATCGCGATAGTGGTCCACACAATCACAATGAAAGACCCCTGGCAGTATAAAATCCTTCCCCTTTGTTTTATATCATTTTCAACCAAATTTTATTTCACTGTTGAGAGCTCCAAGCTCAAAAATTGTTATGGGATCATCCTTTAAAGCTTAGGGTCGTTGGGTTCTTGTCCGTGATTGATTTCTTGTCTTTAACTCATAAGTTTTTGTCCTTAATTCCATTAATTCATTAGTTTAATTCTTGCTTTTTCCTTGGTTTTGGGGACTATTTTAAGCTCAAATATAGGGGCTGGTTATGCTTAAATTTTGAGCATGTGATCCTTCTCCCACGAGGGATATTATTGTGGGTCCAATTTTTGGATTCTATAAGCGGGCTACACTGGTGATTTTTAACCCAATTTTTGACCCAAAGCATAAATTTGCTATATGGGTATCATTTTTCTCGTATTGATGAGTAAATCATTATTTTTGTAGCATGGTAGCTGTCAGAGGCTTCTCGAAAGGGAAAAGCTCTGATTTAGTGGGTTTATGAGGGGTTGTTCAGCCTTCAAGTAGGTTATGGCTTTCCTAGTTTTAGACTTTGCTCATTTAAGGTATGTGTATGATATCTTGCTAGTGGTTGATGGGATATCATGGCTTGAGTACACTCTATCTAGGTATTTATGATACTTATAGCTTGTTTAGGGACCTTGGAGTCGAATTATGCTTTGAAATCCTTAGTTTAGGCAGTCGTTGCTCCTTTAAGACTTGGCTTAGTGTGTGTAGTATCCTTAGGAATAGAGTTGGATGCCTTAGCCTAGTTTTAGTTAGTTGCTTGCTTTAGGTGGAGTTCCTAGGAGATTCATAGTTAGTGTAGCATTTCCAAAAAGTACCTACTATAGGATAGTATCCTTCATTTAGTACTGGGACCTTGGATTTCTTTATTATAGTATGGTTGGGTTTGGTAGTGATCATCAGCTTGGTTATTCAATTTATTGTTTGTGCTATTGCTATTTTTTTCATGGCGTGTTGACAACTTGGCATAAAATATCATTTTTGGCTTGAAATGGGATTTTTAGAATACTTCAAATGGATTTGTCTTTCTTAAAGGAAAATGGACTACTTTAGTCCTGGTTTGAGTCCAGGCATGCATATTTACTTATTAAGACTCAATTCGAGTTTGGACATGCATATTTACTTATTAAGCCCCGGTTCAAGTTTGAGCATGCATTATCACTGATTATATCTGAAAGTGTGGTTCGAGTCTGGCATACATTATCACTTCGCTCATCTCATATGGCATATCGTGGCGTTTTTTTGCATTTATTTACTATTATTCTTGGGTTGTAATTAGTATTACTTGTTGTTTCCATCCACCATGCTTATGGGGGCCGGTTAAGTTTATTTATCATTGTCTGTACTTTTGGGATTATGGGGGTCCGGTTAGGTTATAGTTATATTACTATTTTATGCTTTCCAAGATTTTTACTTATACCTTTCTTAATTGTATAGCTTAGACTTGTTACTCTCTTTATGACCCTTCTTTTCTTACCTTTAGTGTATATTCATATTTTATTATACTTGTATCTTATTTTAGCTCAGTCAGCCTATGATGCCTACTGAGTACCGCATGTTTTGATACTCATACTACACTTATATATCTTTTTGTGTGATGCGGACCCTAGTACGAGTTATCGCCATTGACGTTATTCTCATGCAGTGTTGCTGATCAGAGACCCAAGGTGATCCCTTGGCGATCAAAGTTGATCCACCTCCCTCTATTTTGGACTAGTCTTATTTTGTACTCTCGGAGACTGTTTTATATTATGTTGTACCTATCTAGTATTCCTTATGTTGTAGTGGCTTTGTACTAACTGATACCAGGTCTTGGGGGATCATTTGTATATTTTGTCTTTCCCTCCCTATATATCTACATGTATGTTCATTTTATTCCCTTTATTAGCCCCGTTATTTAGTATTGCTCATTCATATATCCTTCTCTTATTAGGCTATTGCTTATCGTTCTCGACTATGGGTTTCACTTACCTACTGGTGGTTTATAGTGGGTGCCATCATGACCTATGTTTTTGTATCGTGACACCATCATACCACTTGTTTCTTTCTCATGAACATTTTAAACTATGTTGGTGCCAACCAAGTCAAGACTTTGATGTTGTTTTTTTTTCGTTCTTTATTTAAAAATGGGACTGAACCCAAATGAGGGTTGCCTATATATCTTGTGTAAACAAGAATCAAGTCTGCATAGTTCAGGAAGATACAATATAAGATGTAAAGTAAGCAAACAACCCCTTTTTTATCTTTTGATTTTTTGAAGAGTACCAAACCCAATAAAGGTTGCATACGTATCTCATGAAGATGAGAATCAGGTGTGTGTAGTTCATGAAGATTAAAATGTGAAATAAAAAAGGCTTTTTTTTATTTTTTGTAAAGGAATATCGAACCCAGTAAGGGATACCTATATATCTCACTGGAATGAGAATCAGGTTCGCGTAATTCGTGAAGATATGGAATAAAATGTATGTATGAAAATAAACTTTATTATTCTTTTTCTAATAATGAATATCAAATCCAAGAAGGACTGCCTACATATCTCATTGAGTTGAGAATCAAGTGTGCGTAGTTCATGAAGATGCGATAAAAATGTATGTGTAGAGAAGAATTCATCTCTTGAAGGAAAGACAGAAAATCAAAGATATTTACTGAATATAAAAATATGTACAAAAATTAATGCAAAGATATAGACAAACTCGGAGTGATGTCTCGTATTGTCCGGTGTTGACCGACATTTCTCAATGAGGGAGTGTCTCCTAATTGTTTATGGGAATGGGTTATTGTTATGGTCCTCGATTGTTTGCGGGGACCATTCATTGTTGTGATCATCTTCTAATTGTTTTTGAAGATGACATGTTTAGGCCTCTCAGTTATTTGTGAGAACACTTGTTGTTGCGTTGCTTCCTAGAATATCTTCAGGACTGTGTATCAATGTGATTATCCAATTGTCTATAAAATTATATATCATGGTGACCATCCCCGATTGGGCGGAGACGATTCTCATGTAAAGAAATAAGAAAGGAGTGAAAGTAGGAAAGTCATGAAAAAAAATGTAATTACATGGCCAAAAACTCCCCTGATTTGTCTATCCCATTGAATATTAATGCCTCGTGAAGTTTGCGGCCAAATGTTATTTCCTGTGAAGTCCATGAATTGTTTTTCCAGCAAGAATCAGAGAAGAAAGTGTTAGAGTTGCTCTCAGTTTATAAGACTAAGGGGGATTAGAGTTAGGCCCTGCGGCCAAGTGATGCGTCCGATTTGAAATCAAAGATCAGTGTGATCCCTCCGTGATTTTCAGGGATGATGTTGTTCCTCCTGCATTCAAAGAAAAAATTCTTAGTTTAAGGAGGAGTTTATTCACTTCTATGGACTTGAGACTCGGCTCTTCATCTTTTATTGCTTGATATCCCTTAATAAGTGCTCCTGCAAATAAAACAGATCGACTTGTGTTGAAACCGTTAGATTTGGAAGTGAAAGTGATTCACCATAGTTCCATGGCCTACGACATTTGGGAGGTGTGAAGAAAAACTTATGTCTCAGGGTCAGAGACTAAAGTCAGATGAAGATAGTGGTAAGACTGCCATTGATATTCTTTAATATTGGACTTGGGAGAATTGGTTTTGACGGGTAGAGAGTGTTATTGAACTGTTCTAAAATATTTTCCCCACTTTGTAGTCATGGAAAAATCATTATGGAACAACATAAATACCGAACCCTTATATAGGATTGCATATGTTTCTCGTCAAGATGATGTAGTTCAAGCAAACCTATGAATGAAAAATGGTGTGACAAGTGGATGAGAGGGAGCCGATCGTAGACAAGGAGTTTTGAAATCACTCCAAATAGATAACTGAGAGAATGGATGTCAAACATTGACAGAAATTTGACACTACTCTAATATGCTGACAAGATTGCTAAGAAAGAGAAGACCGGTAAAGGTTTGACATTACTTCGTCATTATCGAGAGAATTGACCCTTATTTTAAAAGTGAGCGTTGGTACGCCATAATCCCATAATTTACGACATTTGAGAGAAGAAAACCTTGTCTCACATTCTGAGATTAAAATAGGGTGAAGGTTTGGAGATAAGGCGGTGTAGGCACTAATGTCATTTAGATTGGATTTGAGGGGTGTTTGATTTGCTCTCTTAGAAGAATTTTGGAGAGCGTCTTTGAATTGTTCAGAAATATTTGCCTCAGTTTTTAAATTTTGGAGAAATCATTTTCAAACTGTGGGAGACCAAACCCTTATATAGGGTTTGCCTATGTATCTTGCAAGGATAAGAATCAGGTCAAAACGTAGTTCAGACAGATATGTAGTTGTATGAGATTTGTATGATTGCTATGGGTGATTTAATTGAAAAGAAGTGAAGCTATAATGAGAGCCCAAATCTGAATAAGTGTGTTATGAAATAAAAAGAATGTGCAAGGCTCTATTGATAATTCTTGAAAAAAAAATGGTAAAGTCCAAAAGGATGGTAGTAAAAATCGGGAATGGATGTGAAAAAAATTATATGACTGTAAAGGGTGATCGTAGAGATCGAAAATGAATGTGAGGGATTGAAGAGGTTCCGGCTCAACACAAGTCAATCAATATTGTCACACAATATAAACGAGGCTAAAGATAATGTGTAAAGTATATACATGTACAACTAAACAATGTGCAGTAAATGTAAAAAAACACAGAATATGTAATAAATAAAGAGCATGTATCAAATAATAAACAAATAAAAAATACATAACAAACACAGAATAAGAATTCATCCGGCTGAAATGACGATCATATTTATGACGGCCTAAGGATTTTAAGAGTAGTTCACCTAAGCTAATAAAGAATATTCAGACAAATGCGAGAATGTCACGACCCAACTACCGGTCCATGCGGACACCTACTCTAAGCACCTAGATAGGAGAACCCTTACCACCCGATCCAACAGGCAATTGCAGAAATCAAGTAAAACCATAAGTAACCTCCTTTTCAATACGTGAAAACATTTACAACCTTTACTTCAGGAAAATACTTTTGTAATGACCCTTCCGGTCATTTCCACGTTTAAGTTTTGAAGTCAAGCAAATCGACAAAAGATATCGTAAGACCTTTAACAAATTTTCTGAACTTTGGGTCAAATGTATCAGGGCTTTTCTCCCAATATATAAAGAGTTAGAAGTCCCCCGAAATACCAAATCGAAGGTATACGAGTCTAGTTTCCAACGCACAAAACCTCACATCCAACCGATCTCGGAGTAAAGAGTTACGACTGTTTTACCGCGGACTGTCTGGCAGAAAATGGGTTGCGAACCGGGTCGCGAACCGGGTCGGGTTAAACTCGATTTAAGCCTCGACTTCACGTTTGAAAACGCCATTTCAGTTCCGAAACAGTGATAAAACATAAAGGAGGATCCCGAGAGAATTCTTGAGTATCAAAATCGTGCGTTGGCGAATTACGAGCCTAAACTTAAGAATTTTATTAGCCTCGTGCGTGTATTTGAAAATACGTTATTTAAAAGTTGAATTTGGTAAAAATTATATTATTATTGCCTTTTCAAAATATTTTTAAAGGTTTATGAAAAATATATTTGATACGATATAAGTGTATACGTATTTATTTTATAAAGTTTTTATACTCCGTAATATTTTAACGGAGATAGTAAATTTAGTTATATTAGAATTTATTATTATAATATAGTAGGTTTTATTTGAAATGATTTTCTATTAATTATGGTATATTTAAAATATCATATTTATTTTACCACGAATTTTTGCAATACCCGAGTATATACTTAACGGATC
This sequence comes from Jaltomata sinuosa, assembly GCA_003996215.1. Taxonomy (NCBI): domain Eukaryota; kingdom Viridiplantae; phylum Streptophyta; class Magnoliopsida; order Solanales; family Solanaceae; genus Jaltomata; species Jaltomata sinuosa. The sequence continues at coordinate 1,558 of QJPP01007004.1, read as the reverse complement.
GGATTGGGTGCCACCTCCACTTCCACGTGGAAGTGGAGGGCTAACACAACACTTACCAAAGTGTGAAAGGTGGCAGCATGTTGAGTTACATTGAAATGATTTGCTTCCTAACTTATATGTGCTTTACATATGTAATTAAGGATTGAACATGATTTGCATACTATTGTGCACGATTAACTCTACATAAGCTAAGGGAGGTTTCTCAGGGAATATTATATTGACGCAATATTCGGTCATCGAAAGAAAATCAATTATCTACGTCAAGTTGTTCCATCCCAAATCCGATTCCGATTCCGATTTAGTTTTGGATTTTCTTGGAGTGGTTCGAGCTTGGACAGCGTTGTTCTAGCAGCTTGTCGTCGGACGACAGGTAGGTTACGGTTTATTTTCCCTAGACTCCGTATATATAAAATAAAATTGTATTAATGGGCATCCTTGGGTTGGTTTATTAGGTTGGTACAACAGACCTTGACCGCTTTATTCATAACCGCCTACTTTTGTTCCTCCGTTGTTTGTAGTATTTGCCGATATATTTTATTTACCCTTGTGGTCCTGTGAGGCCTTATTGACTCTGGAACATAGAAGGTGGGAATTTGGGAATGTCCGCGAGTCCCGGGCATAGAAATACCCTTCTAGGCTGGTTATGCTTGCTGAGTAGCTGTGGGCCTGTGCATGGTCGATAGGTTGATTGTGAGCTGCGGGGCAGCTATTGTGTGTGATCATACCATTTCCATGCATATAAAGAGGTTTAATCCACTGTTTTAACTGTGGTTTTTGGGCTTCGGGCCCTAACTGACACTGGTTTCTAAACCTTGCATGGCCCGGGGGGCCCATTTTTTATGGAAATGATTTGGAAATGGTTGATTTCACTTGTGGAGATTTTTGGGCAAGAAAGTAAAATTATGTTTAAAATCATCAGTTTTATGATTATCGCTAGACTCGGCAAGGCCGGGGTGCTAGTTGAGTTTTCTTGTTACTTGAGATGATTTTTAGCCTTGGTCGGACCGAGCACCTGAGATGACTTTTTACTGTTTAGACCCGGCTACGCCCGGGCACCCTTGGAGGGGTTTTTGAGATATTTTCCTACTATTCTTAGTCCTGGACAGGGTCTGGGCATGCACATTCGAGACTGGGTCTCTATCTTGATATCGAGACTGGGTCTCTATCTTGATACATGTTCTGATACTGAGTTTTAGTATGGGGTCTGGGACCTCCATGGACCTTGCTATCCGGGCCAAGGGCTACGGGCTGCGTGTGCCGGAGGAGGGGTATACGGTGGAGGAGAGGTATACGGGCATTCAGTCCTTCCCATGGAACCTACTGCTGTGCCGGATCGGCGCGGAGGAGGTACATACAGAGATACCATGGCACTTTGAGATCTTCCATGGCATCATATCAATTCATTGTTTGGAGGCTCCACCCTTGATTGCTGTTTTGCTGTTGTACGCTCCGGTAGTATGGATGCCGGAGGGTTTGTTTTCACTTGTTTGTTGTTCCTGCGGTTGTATGGGCGGCCGGGGGACTGTAGGTAGACTTTTGCTTTTTACTTACAGAACAT